>CP139508.1:104772538-104983858 GCA_021014915.2 Artemisia tridentata subsp. tridentata
AATAACGATGAATTTGTTGTTTTGATTTAAACCTGTTTACTAACGCGTTTTTTAGTTGAGGATCATTAATCACACGAATAATAGCTGTTCTTTATGACAGCTACATTATTGATGTTTTAGTTCCTTTCTAAATGCGCATGCCTCTTCTACTTAGTTGTGTTCGTAGAGATGTATAAACTGATTAGGGGTACTTTAATATTTGGTACATGTACTGCATTAATATGGGCCACCTAATCAACTCCATTAATGGGTGCTTTGGATCAGCTTATAAGCAGAAGCTTGCAGCTTATATGTTTGGGGTTGCTTATTAAACTTGCTTATCTATTTTTAGCTTTTGATGCATTTGGTAACGGTGTTTGAGATTGCATATTGTGGTTAGATGGAATGGTCAGCCGGATTCAGTAACGGGTTGGGATTGTTGATGACAGGTTTAGAATGGGTAGAAATGTTCTATTCTTAAACGGGTGGGTGAGAAAAAAGATAGGGGAATGTAACAGAAGCTGATACTTAAGCTGTAAAGCAGAATTATTTTTAATTCTGGCCTGTTTTCTCAACTTGTCCTGAACCATCGATATTTTTTTAACTATTTACTAACTAAGGAAATTTTATGGTTAAAGGACCTTGGATAAGGTTTTTATTGGTCTTCAATAATCCTATGGAACAAAACCAAATACCATGTCTGATCAAGATGAGGATGAAAAAGAGGCTATGAATCAAAACCACTGATTTATATTACTCCGTTAAATTGGTGATAGAGGGTTTTTTTTTTTCTACTATTAGGAGAGCACATTCAAAGGTACAAGATTAAGAAATTCCTGCACACATATACTTTTGAATATATTACTACAAATTTTGCAACGTAAATATCTATGCACGTTCTGAGGAAATATTTTCATTCTCGCAGCTACTTTATAAACTTGGCCAACACTTTGTAAGACGTTTACCATTTCGATAAAATGTCCGGTTTTGAGTCTAATCACTTTTGATAATTTTTTGGTCGTCGCAACTTTATTAGCTTTATTTGTACCTGCAGGCGTGCAAGTTCATGTGACTACGGAATCAGATGTTAGGAAAAAAATCATATCAAAGTAACCATTAGAGACAACACCAGGGAATGCAAAGTGCTGGGGGAGCAGTTGCGTGGCAAATGCATAAGGAATAACCAATCCCCGATGCCCACTAGAGAAGAAGCTTAAGGTAATAGCTATTTTGAAATTATAAAAGGTGGTCCATTGGTGATATCATTTTAATAAGGTGTACCTAATCACTTATTGAAAAGGGAAAACGATTTTTGAATCAGATCATCATGCGTGTAAACATGCTACAATCACATTTTTATTTTTTAATCATTTTTTCAGGTGCCTTGAGAAGGTCACGATTCTAATGATGATACATGTGGTTTGTGTGGGAATAGTGGCGATTTTATATGCAGTGATGGACGACCGTCTACTTTTCGCCACTATGTTCTTCAATATACAGGTACAATATTGATCACTAGATGGAACACGTCCAACTAAAATGTTTGAACACTATGTTAAGCTTTATCTTGAAACATCTACCAATAGTATGAGGTTCGTTTAATATTCATGATGAATACCTTTTCACATTTACTATACCCTCACTTAAACCCAAAAGGGTATGGTAAATATGAAAAGGCAGATAGAACTAAGAAAACAAGAAAGGAAATTAAAGGTGTAGCTAGAGAGTTTAAATCTCATTAAAAGACTATATTATACACAAACAGGTTGTCATACCAACTAGCTTTTGAATATAGATATGCAAAATATAAATGCCTCTTTTTTTAGTCCCTACTGTAAATATTGTCATCCTTAGTAATGTTATCAACAATTTGATCACAAACTTGGACTAAAATTTCGCTAACGACTTGAATTTCAAATAAAGAGAGTACAGATTCTAAGATATATGCATCCTGTATAACATATGTTATCGTATATATAAATCCGGAAAATAAAAATTAAAGCAAGTTATAATCTATCTGTTTGTTGTGATTTGTGAATGAATGCAGCTCATCAAGAGACATTGGAGGCAGAAATAGATAGGCGTAAGCAAATGTATTGGCATTAATGCGGATACACCAACATTATTGGCATTAACGCCGATTAGTGTTGACGGTATTTCTTTTGAGTCGTTTGGTTTTTCAAGATTGGCAACAGCTTCTCAGTGGCTGAAGGTTTGCCCCTCTCTTACAAGTCAATTTTCTTTCACATTATATTGTTGTGACAGATGCTTAGTGTATAGTCTTAGGATACACTGGTATGCAATGGTTCAAGGCTACCAATGTCTCTTTCAACTATTACAGAAGAAAAAAAAGATGGATTTGAATGAAATGTGAAATTAAAATTTCAAACAAGTACTCATATATAACATAGTAACAAACCTCAAGCTGAATATTAGTGTCAACAACTGATTTTTTTGGCTTTCTCAAAATTACAGGTCTAATAAGATTTTTTCCGTTAAGAATTTTCCATACTGTAAAAAAAGTTAGATGCACCAGTGATACTCCATAATCTACAAGGAACCGCTTATTTATGAGTCTGCACGCAAACGACAAGGAACCGCTTTCACAACAGTCTCAAGCAAATCAAACTCAAGGATGTTTTTCACGCCCATTGCCAGAACAAATGTAGTTGCGATTTCCTTTTGATCACATCTGAAGCGTTGTTTGACGTAAATTAAAAAAAAAAAAAAAAAAAAAAAAATAGAATTGCTATAATGGGATAACATATTATATATAGTGGTGGAGCGGTCTAGTAATGTCTTTTAATAGGTATTCTAGAAATTCTAGAAATGTCTTTTAATAGGTATTCTAAAAAAAAAAAAAAAAAAAAAAAAAAAAAAACTAGTAATGTCTTTTAATAGGTATTCTAGAAATTCGCTTAAATCCACAAACTCTCAAACACTTAGCTCATGGGCATCGATGACATAAATGAGTACTGGCTTTTGTTTTACAAGTTTTGGAATACAATTGTTTAATGGTTGCATCTAATTGTTTAGTATGCTATTTGTTGCTTTCTTTTTCAATTCATATAGTAGGCTATCGTAACAAAGCACTCTCGCGGCGACGCACGTGTTACCCCACTCGTTTTCAAACATGACGAGGATTGCATTATTGTAATAGACCGCTCCATTTTTAAATTTGGATAATCTCGCTCATGGAGAATTATTATTCTCTCCCTATTGGTATGTAAAATTTACTAATTTAGAATTAAACTAGAAACTTTGAAGAAATAAACTAAATAAATCCATGGTTACTTGACTTAGTTCTAATAAAGACATATATAATCATGGGTTGCCTTAACTTTTAAGATTGTATCAAAATTCTTAACTAACTTATGTATGGCAGATGAAACTTTTGTCCCAAAATATTATGGATGCTTGGTATAAACGAAGTATAAAATTTCGTTGAGAAAATTTGTTTTGCTGAGTTTAACAATCTAACCCATGGCAAAGAGAATGAGGCTAAAAAAAAATAATGTAGTAGAATATGGAAATATGGCTCTTACGGAAATATTTTTAGACTCTGTAATGTTATATTCAAAACCTCATCAATTATTCATCATTCACTAAGAGCATTTCCAATGATTAACGCACCAAGTGCGTTAAACTTTAACTTTCACTACGTTAAGATGTGTTAACCATTGGAAGTGTGTGCGTTAAGGGTGCGTTAACCCCTTAATGCCACGTTAAGGTATGAATTTTTGGTTTGTTAAGGTTTAACACGGTGTGTTAACAATTGCGCCTTGGTGTGTTAAGGTGAGTTAATGTGTGTTAAGGTTTAACACGATGTGTTAACCATTGCGCCTTGGTGTGTTAACGTGAGTTAAAGGTGAGTTAAGGGTGAGTTATGATTGCGGGTGTTTTTTTTGAGTTAAAAGTGAAAAGGTTAAAGCTGACGTGACAGTGTGTTAAACTTTAACCCTGAGTGACCATTGGAAGTGCTCTAAGAATTTAGCGTTACGTTGTCTTTTTCTCTTCTTAATCACTTATCATCTAGACCCCCGTAATTCACTAGTTACTTATACCGATATTTATTTGATTATAGAAAAGACACTCAACACTTATAAACATACACACATTCATTTCCTTTTTAGCTCAGTCATCACCGTAGTACAAAATCCGCCTTTCCACACGTGAGTTAGAGAAGGATGTAATGGGGCGGCGCGCGAGCAAGAGTTTCTCACACGTGAGACATGCTACGGTTACACCGGCCCAACCTTACAATCTTTCTTTTTTTTTTTTATCGACCAACTATTCTTGTGATCTTAAAGTCGATATAGATGCCAAAGAAATAATGTGAAATTGTTAAGAGTTGTTTTTGGACTTTAAATTTTGAGAAAATTACACAGTTTTACATAGAGTTAAACTCACTGTAAAGTAGTTAAACTTTTTAAAGTTTATTGTTTGGTAATTTTAGTCATAACGAGGTTCACTGTTTTTGGAATTTTAAAGCAGATTGATTTTTATGAAAGTCTAACTGTTGAATAATATCTACGATAATCAAAAGGTTGAACTTTACGCATTCAATAGCCACCAAATATCAAAAAAGTTACACCAACAATTATCTTATATTTTAAAGCACCATTTGTCAATTCAATTATCGATTTGGTTTGTTCTTCTCTTGAAGATATCAATTTGGTTTCATGCCAACATTTTAATGAACAAATTATGCCAATATTTTAATGAACGAAATTTAATTATGTTTAGTTAACGATCATTTGCTGAAAAACATACAGTAATATATTTCTTAATGGTCTAATAATTTATCATATTACTGTCAATATTCTAAGGGTGGAAGGAGTCATAAACTCAACCCTCTAACCCTCTTAAAATTACCCAATCAAATTTCTCCACCTCATTTCAACCCTCCAACCCTCCATTCAACATTTTTTAGTGGCGCCATCATTCTCAACCCTCCCAACTTTTTTTTTAAATATTCATAATTTGTCCCTAACATTTTCAACCCCCTTAAATGGTCACATGACCGTTGTTCTTCTCCATCTCGCAACGACTTCAAAGCTCGCTCAGCGAGCCCGCCAGCCCAGCTCGCTATAGCGGCGGCGGTGTTCTTCTCCAGCTCGCCAGCTCGCCAACCAGCCCGCACCTCCACTCCTTCCACCCTAAGTGTTGATCAAGAGAGTTACTTCTTTAATAACAATAAGAATGATTGACACATAAGTTGTTAAGTAACAAGATATATATTATTTCTCTCGTTGAAAAGATATAAAAAAAAAAATGCCTTAAAATATTTAACAATATTATGTCGGTTATACTCTCACTGTCTCAAAATATAAGTCCAATTTAACTTTTTAAATTCAACTTTGACATTAAATATTTTTATTTTTAAATTGCAGGGTGTTTAGGAATGTTAAAAGAGAAATTAATGATGTGGTGAGCACCATCTTTGAAACTGTTTAACTGAAGTTGATGAGCTTAACTGTGAAGAATAGTAATGCACTAAGGGTGGGAGGAGTAATGCTCGGGTTGAGGGTTGCGGGCTGGAGGGCTGGCGGGTTCCTTGTTGCCGGGGTTGCGGGCTAGCGATGCGGGTTGGATAAGCGAGTTTCATTCTCGCTGCGAGCTGGAGGGAATTAAATGAAGAAACGGTCAAATGGACCGTTGAAGGACTAAAAACAAAAAATCAAATCCTCCCGTTGGAGGAGCGTGCAAGCAAAAAAAAAAAAAAAAAAATCAACCCTCCATTGCCTATATATAATCCGAAAATAACACAACTTTTTCACAACCAAAAACTTAAACAAATCACAAACCACATTCTCAAACATATAGATCAAAGAGGCAAGAAAATTGGCGCAACATCTTCCTCGAGGGGTCGGGGCACTCGATCTAATCCCGTTCGACCTATACAAACACAATCGGCTCCTCGTCCCAAACAACCATTTTCGGCTCCTCGTCAACAACCACATTCGACGTCGCAACAATACTATTATCGTCCACAACCACCGAGTCCTCCACGACAAAACCTCGGCTACCCACCATTGAATCCAAACGATTACCACGTATACGAAACGGCTAACTTTAACCCGTTCGATACTTACCGAGAACAACCGGAGGGGAGCGATGACGAGTTTCTCGAGGTGCCCGAAACGCAAATGAATTTTGGTATGTTTTTAAACTTCGTTTATTATATATTTTCATACGTTTTATTATTTGTACGTTTTATTATTTATACGTTTTTATTTTTTATATGTTTTTATTATTTATACGTTTTTATTTTTTATACGTTTTTATTATTTGTACGCTTTAATTTTTGCAGACGACGACGATAACGACGATGTTCAAGAAGTTCAAGAACAAGACGTTCCAAAAACGAAAATTTGCGAAAAGGGCCGAAAAAAAAGGTTGGACATCGGAGGAGGAGGAGGCTTTGGCGAAAGCCTGGGTTCACATCTCAACTTGTAGAACGGTCAGGATGGAACAAGGAAGGGATTCTTTTTGGAAGCGAATTTTGGCGCATTTCGCCACAAATATTAAAGACACTACTCGAAGTCATCATTCGCTAACCACAAAGTGGAGGGAAATGAACGGGCTAATAAGTGTGTTCAACGGTTTATACCACCAATCGGTAAATTATATACGTTTTTTTTTTTAATTTTATATATTAATATATATTATATATATATATATAATTATATATATATATATATATATATATATATATATATATACGGTTTAATTATATTATATATAAATATACATTATTTTGTAATTGTAGAAACGTCTTTGGGAGAGTGGTTGTGGCGAAGTTGATATCCTCACGAACGCCTTGGAAAGTTTTAAGAAAAAACACGGCAAAAGTTTTAGTCATCCACGAGCTTGGGAAATTGTCAAAGGCGAAGCTAAATGGTTGGAACAAAAGTGTGTCCAAGATGAGGAAACCTCTCATTCCGATAAGCGAAGAAAGTCATCGGAATCGGGCTATTATGAGACGGCGGCTAGTAACGATTTTGATACCGTTTTGCCAAATCTCAATGAAGACACAACGCCACCCCTGGATAACCGTGCAAGAAAAGGAAAATCAAAGGTTGCTAGTGAAGCCTCGTCGAAGATTAGTGTTGCCGAGTTTGTCCAAGATTACACGTCGACAAAAAAAGGTTTGTTGGAGGATAACGCAAAGAGACAACAAAAACTCTTGGACGCACATCTCCAAGAGAAACAACAAAAGGCGAAATACCTTGCGGAAAAGGCCTTATATCAAGATCACAAGTTCTACAACAAATCGCACCACCGCATCACTGATCCAGCAATGCTAAAGTGGACGCTTGATAAGAAGCGTGAGTAAGCGGCGAAATATAACTGGCCTTGGTTGTGGGGCGATTTGTAGTTTTTTATTTGTATGATTTGTAGTTTTTAATTTTTAGGATTTGTAGTTTTAAATTTTTAGGAATTGTAGTTTTAAATTTTTAGGAATTGTATTTTTATTTTTAATCAAGTGTTTGTTTTTTTTTATATAATTGTTTAGTATTGGAATGGTTAATGTTGCAAATTTATAATTTTGGAGGACAAATTATGAATATTTAAAAAAAGATTTGGGAGGGTTGAGAGTGATGGTTGTCAGTAAAAAAGGTTGGGTTGAGGGTTGGAGGGTTGAAATGAGGTGGAGAGATTTGATTGGTTAAAGTTTGGGAGGGTTGGAGGGTAAAAAAGGATCACTCCTCTCACCCTAAGGGATGTGGAAAGTGATTGGGCTATTGTTTGTAGGAAATCTAAGTAGCAAATTGGTGTAACAGAATTAAAAATAGCAAATTGGTCTAGTCTGTATGTTGTTTTTGACAGTTTTAGTAGTGTCAGATATCATTTGTTAGTCTTGTCTGATATCTGATGATTGGTATTCTAGTTGTACTGTTTTGTTTTGTTTAAGATTTGGGGAATGTCCAAATCTTTTTTTCTATCCTTAAGATATACATATGTTTAGAAGATTAATATAATTTCACCTTTGCACCATATTTAATGCAATATTTGATACAAGCGTTTTTTGTTTACTATAGGTTACACCACCAACTACGATGCAAAAGATTGGTGACAACAATTCTGCACCAAAATTACAATCGAAGCGCAAAAATTATGTCTCTCGTGAAACCATGCAAAGGCAAGCTAGGACGGCGAAGAGTCAAAAGTCTTTAAATTATGGTAGTTGATAATTAGATTATGTTCGACATTACAATTGTAATTGTATATTTGGTTCAGTTATATATATACATTCGAGTTTTATTCAATTTGAAATTGCTTTTTGTTTTTAATTCTGTTTTATATTATATATAATATAATGACACAAATTATTGATTTGTTATATGTGACTAAAAGATGCACTCACATAATATGGTCACGCTTATCAACATTATTGGTCACTCTTTGTTTAATTCGATGTGTGACTAAATATTACAAAATGTCACACAAACTAAAAATTCATGTGACCATTGGATGAACAATAGTCACACAAAATACACATTCACTTAACTTTAAACAACATATGTTCACACTTATTAACATTTTTGGCCACTTTTGGTTAACTTGTATGTGACTTAAAAAAAAAAAAAGTTTGTGTGACTAAATGTTACAAAATGCCACACACTTAAAATTTATGTGACCATTGAGTGAACAATAGTCATACAAAATACACATTCGCTTGACTTTAAACAACGTATGATCACACTTATTAACACTTTTAGCCACATTTGGTTAACTTGTATGTGACTAAATTAAAAAAAAAAAAAAAAAAAAAAAAGCTTTGTGTGACTAAATGTTACAAAATGCCACACAAAATTAAAATTTATATGGCCATTTGATGAAGAATAGTCACACAAAATACACATTCACTTGACTTTAAATAATATATAGTCACACTTATTAACACTTTTGGCTACTTTTGGTTAACTTGTATGTGACTAAAAAAAATAAACTGCTTTGTGTGACTAAATATTACAAAACGCCGCACAAACTTAAAATTCATGTGACCATTTGATGAATAATAGTCACACAAAATACACATTCACTTGACTTTAATCAACATATAGTCACACTTATTAACACTTTTGACCACTTTTGGTTAACTTGTATGTGACTAAAAAAAAAAATGCTTGGTGTGACTAAATATTACAAAATGACACACAAACTAAAAGTTCATGTGACCATTGGATGAACAATAGTCACATAAAATATACATTTACTTGATTTTAAAAAGAATATGGTCACACTTATTAACACTTTTGGCCATTTTTTTTTAAAAATTGTATGTAACTAACTCCTAAAAAACAACACCCGTTGTGTGACTAAATCATCACAAACGTCACATTTATTATATATTCATGTGGCCACAGGACGGGAAATAGTCACACAAAATACACATTTACTTGAATAAATCCTCTCAAATGTCATATATATTATATATTTATGTGGCCAAAGGACGAACAATAGTTACTCTCAAAAACCATTTGTGTGACTATAAAGTGTTTACGGTCACTAATACTGATTAATCCAACAAAACTTACGCCTAATTTGTCACACATATTCGGATTTTGGTAACTATTTTTCAATGAAAAAAGCCACGAACTCAACAATGTCACCGTAGGACACCTACGGTGGCGCGATCTTTGGTGACAAACACCAAAATAAAAACCTTGTGTGACTATATGTATATCGTCACACATTTTTGGAGTAACCAGTACTAGTGGTGGCTACTAAGCCTAGTTCTTCTTCTTATTCTCCGTATATTTCTTCTACTAAGGCGGGTAACCCTTTCTCTAACGCTCTGTTCTCTAGTTTTTTTTTTTTAAAAGAATGGAAGGGGAAGGGAAGGGAAATAATAAATATGGGTGTTCTTAAGTTTTTTTAAGAAGGAAGAGGAGGGGACGGGAAGGTGGGAGGGAGGGAAGGTAAGAGTTTTTTGGTGTATATCCGTTCCGCCCAATTTTGGGAGGGTTTGGAGGGGAAGGTATTATAAAGATATTAAGCCTGTGTAAAATTACAAATGTATCCTCATTTCTTTAGATCGAACTGCACTTGCTCTTCCAGCATTCGTGGTGTTTCATCTTGATTACGAAAAGTTTCTCCAGGGGAATTATCTTGTCCTTCCCCGAGTGCTTCTAGAAGTGTCGACAGTTGTGTTATCTTGTCATCTTGATTATTACCTAGTGTTAAGTCGCTAATGCTAGTTCTTGCGCTTGTTGAACTTGTACCTGTTATTTAACGACAACTTGTGTTCTTATTTTCCCAAATAAACAACTATAGTTCAAATATTAGTTCATTTAAATCTAGCAAAATATGTCAAAAGAAAAAAAAAAGCTTGAAGTCAGTATCAACGAAAACAACTTGGAAATTACTTACATGAGGAATTAAATTCGATGCTAAACAAATCTTCATCATTTGGTGCTTGCCTAGTTGATAGTTTCGGTCCTCTTATTTTAACTATTTCGTCCATCTCTCTCGAGAATCATCTGATATCGATCGACTTGCTCACTTTTACCAAGAGGTCATCACTACTACGCTTTTCAGTGCCAAACATAAAAGTAAATTATGTTTTGAGGGTATTTTTGTAATTTGTGTATCTTCCTTTCCTTTCCTTGCAAATAAAAATAAAAACTCAAGAACACAAATAAAAATAACCACTTTCTCCATAGTGTCATTCCTTACTTTCCCCTTCCCATTCCATCATCTTCCGTTCTTTAAAATTGAGACTTGAGAACAGAGCGTAACCCTTTCTCTAAGGTAGGGGAGGTGATGGTTTCTGACAGTGATGATGAGGAGGTGCTTGAGCCGGATAACTCTATGGCTAATTTTCTCGCATCAACTGGTGGCGGTCATGAGCTTGAAGATTATTATGATGACTATGCGGATCAGGTCTACGATTTACCAGGGCAATTGGATGTTTTTGTGACATGCATGATATCAAGATTAAAGGTCGTGGTAGGAAGTAATTGTGTGTTTGGTGGGTGTCAAATGTAATCTAGTGAGTAGTGGTTTGTTTTCTTGTTTAAAGGATATGAAGTGTTTTATTATGTAAGCTTTACCGCCTATGTAAGGGGCTGAAATATGAGACTTCACTTATATCCTTTGTACTTAAACCTTTTTTGGAGTAATAAATTTGCCGGGAAACCCTTTACCCAAAAAAAATATACACATGCATCGAAAAAGATTGCCCAATCTCGACATTTATTAAATACACTGAATTAACGTGGTTGACTATTGATTACTATTTCGAATGAGTGTTATCAGTGAGCGTAAAGTTGAAGTGTGAACAAGAGGTCTGCTTACGCAATAATGACGAACTATAACCAAAACGCGAATTCACAATATCAAAGACAACTAAGTTATCCTCAAACTGAAACGTCCCAATCATGATTGCAGGCTCACTTGTTTCACCGCCATCAACAAACGCTAGACAAGCCACGTTTTTTGTTATTTGCTTGATGGAGTTAGTTGTGGATATAGTCCAATTCTTCCCATCTTGGAGACTTAAATCAATGCCAGGAACCTTCAAGCTAACCGTACCATTATACTTGGATGTTTTGAAACAAAGGCTAAATGGTGTGATTGCCTTTGCAGGAGGGATCTTTTTCATAACCTTTGAAAACCTCTTAACGACACTATTATAAATGTCGGTTCTAAGAGTGGTGTATGGATCAGTTGTACTAAGCTTTGTGGTGATATTTGCGGGAACCTTGATTGATCTATTCTTAATAAAAATGGCGTTGACACGGATAAAGTATCCAAAAGAATCTGGCTGTTTTAGCAACGGAGTATAGGAAAGGTAACTTGTGACATCAACATCCGACTGAGGATTAAAGAAATAAGGACCATTTCCTAAAAATAGAACCCCACGAACAGATAACCTGCTAGGTAAACATATAGCTATTATTTGTGTAATGGAAACCAGATAACCTCGAGAAGTTGGTAAAGCATAACGAGCTGCCGAAAGAGCCATGACACCAGTAACATTAGCAGGGAATGATTTGAATGAGGTAGAAGAAGCACAAGAAGCATATTGGAAAAAATAGAATACTTCTTTAAAAAATTGTCTACCTTTGCTTGTGTGTAAAATGAAAGCATCGTGATTAGCATAAGCAAGGCCACACAATCCTGTAACAGGATCGAGTACATTAACCGGACATGTACAAGTTCCCATATCAGGTGGGATAGGAATGTTAGTTATCGATGGGCAAGAAGGATTATGATATGTGTAAATATTCTGCAAAACCCTGCATGGATCTTCATTGCATGGAAGTGGCGATCTACAGATCTTTTCGATACGACAATAATGATCTCTATCTGCTATTCTCTTTGTAAAGATGCATGCATGATATGTGAGAGGAGCATCAATGTCGATAAGTAAGTTTTCATGCAATTTATCTTCGACTGATAATATGGTTTGAACGCTATAGAGAGGCTTAGCCGCATCGGTGTGTTTCCTTATTGGAGCAACTAAGGAGGTATGAGCGTATGGTACATATTGAGATATTGCTTCATGCTGATGAGAAATGAAAGCTAGAAAGATGAGGATTATTTGGATAAGGGAAACCATTTTTGAATGCTTGTATATTTTGAACTGTACTTTTTGCTAGTGCATCTCAAGTATTTTATATGCATATGTCAAAGCCTTTGTATCGAGTCTTTTTCTGGACGTATTTAAAAGTCAAGTGCAAATAGTTTCATTATAAGATAAACTTAAGCATCTGTAACTATGGATTGAGATCTTCTTGGCATTATGAATATATAATTTAATACTAACTTTTTAAGAAATAATCTATTTAACCAAAGACTTAGAGAACTTTGACCATACTGAAAAAGTCAATGGTCAAGGATTAAGCAGTGTACATGTCCTTACGTCTATATGAAAGGATAATCCACATAAAAGGCAAAATGGGTAACGTATGAAAGGTACTAGATGTTGTGTTTAGGGTAGCATAAGTTTGATAGGAGCAATATTTAATTGTACTACTAAGACTATGAAAAGTCAATCAAACCATGCAACGTAACATGTTAAAACTTATATTATACGCTTTAGAACATGGACATAATTAAGTACAAATGAAAGATTTAAGGTGGACTCATTTGAACCAGAACATGTACACTTATGATCTTGTTAATTACACAATATGGACTTATTTTGAAACAATTAATGGACTCATTTTGGCCCAGAAATGCTATTTATTCGACTTATTACTAAACATTTGACAAACTATCGTTATTTAAGAAAGCCAGATATACAGGAATACTTGTCCATCAAGCGATTCCAGCTGAACGCCTGCAGAAGTAGTTTCAGACTTTCAGGGACCATCAGTGAGTGTAAAGTTAAAATTTGCACAAGAAGTTTGCTCACGCAACAGCGAGGAACTAAACCCAAAAGTCGAATTCTGTAAATCAAACACCAGGAAGTTATCCTCGAACTGAAACGTCCCAATCACAATTGGATATTCAGTTGTCACACCTCCGTCAACAAATGCAAGACACGCCACGTCTTTTGTTATTTGCTTAATGGAGTTAGATGCGGATATATTCCAGCTTTTCCCATCCTGGAGACTGAAAACAATATCAGGAAATGTTATACCAATTCGGGGGCCAATGGTGAACGTCCTGAAACACAGGCCAAAGGGAGCTACCGGGATCGCACGGGGGATTCCAATTGTAGCCAAAGAATATGTATGAATCACGCTTTTGTATATATCAGTTCTAAGAGTGGTGTAAGGCTCAAGTGTACTAAGCTTGGTAGTGGAATTCACAGGAATGCCAATAGATTTTTGTTTGATTACAATGGATGTCACACCAATATAATACCCAAAAGAATCTGGATGCTTTAATAATGATGTATAAGAAAGCAAACTCCTTACATCGACATCCGAGTTTGGAAGTAGGTAATAAGGACCAGTTCCAAAAAATAGAACTCCAGGAGCAGACGATGTGCTAGGCAAACAAAGAGCTATTATCTTTTTTAGTGGTTGAAATAATAAAGCTGGTAATGCATAAGGTGAGGTCGAAAATGCCATGACACCAGTGACATTAGCAGGGAATGACTTAAATGATGAAGAAGGAGCGCATGCTGCAGCGTTAGGATAAGCACCATATAGACCAGTGAAAACATTTTTACCATCACTGGTATTCACCGTGAACTGATCATAACTAAGCTGGGCATCACCACAAGATCCGTTAATTGGGTTAATTACATTGACAGGGCATGTACAAAACCCCCAACCAGGCAACGTAGAACTGTTGGTTACAGGAGGACATGAAGCAGAATTCTCGTATGAGTAAGAAGTTCTCACATCAGTGCATTGAAATTCTTCGCACGAAACAGGAGATGTGCAATATGTATTGTTGGGACAACTTCCTGGAAATATGTTCCACTGCAAGATGCAATCGTGCCATATGAATGGGGCGTCAAGGTCTATAAGGAACTTTGCATGCAAGTATTGCATGTTTACGTACGTCGTCATGATCTGAACACTATAGAGATCCTTAGCAGCATCAGTATGTTTGTTAACTGGAACAACTATGGAAGTGTAAGGTGGTACATATTGTGCTATGGCTTCATACTGGTGAGAAAAGAAGGCTAGAACGATAACTAATAGTCGTAGAAGCAAATGCATTTTCATATATATATTTGTGTGTTTTCTAGTGTATTTTCTTATAGGGCATCACACAGATTTATATAGAGGTGTCACAAGTTCTTTTTGCATGTATACGTAATATAAAAATGTATATTGATTTTTTACCAACCTTATCTATGACCAAAAGAATAAATGCCGTCTTGCTCTCTTGGGAGACTAATTAATACACATACAGATATACATTGCAGACTTTGTTAACTATCTTGTAACTTGCCATAATACAATGGCATTTTGAGAAAACATTTTGAGAACAAAAATATAATTTGTCATTTTGTCAATATAATTTGTTAAACATTTTTTTCAATATAAAGTTCATGGTATATTAACTATACAAAATTGAATAATAATATATACATTATATATAATCTGTGCGTATGTTCAAAGAATGTTGGCTTTATTGGAAACTAACGAGAAAACAAAGGGAGCAATGGAAGCAAAACTAGACAAAGCAAAAGATTTCATCTTTAATTTCTTGGTGTTGTCATATTTTGAATGGGTTACAAGTATTATTTAAAAGGTGTCATTTAATTCATGTGCACGTAACTTATTTTTTATACAAAAAAATCACATGCCCCACTTGAATACATGAATCTTATACCGTTAAGTCGCCATATAATTCGGATCCGGATGGGAAAGTTTCTGTCCTAGACGCAAATGCCTCTTATTGTTTTATTGTGGTGCATAATTTTTAAACCACCATAAAAATTTTGAGGTTTATAATTCAAATCATACTAGATACATATTAGAGAGTAGCCAAGAAAAGGGTCGGAAACAGTCACGGTATATACTGGTTAATATGTGTACATCTGAGTTAAAGACTCTCTCCGAGTAATGTGAACAGCGTGAAAAGCTCATTTGATTACCCGTAATCTGTGAAGTTGAACCGTTATTGGGTTTGGGTCAACTATTTTGTATCTCATGAATATGGAAGTTTGCCAATTTTTGTCTCCCTTTTTATATACTTCTAAGTTCTAAGCATGAGCTTTACTTTCTATATATTGTCATTGTCGCATGATTTTAACACATATACGTATCATAATATTAGAACTGTCCTAAGAAGTTGTAGCAGACTGTCAGACTAGAACAATCGAGCTACCTACGGTAAAGCATATATATACTACAACTGCACCATCACATGCACATGTTTGAATGAAACTAGATGTTAAAACATTCAATACATCAATATATCTAAATTTACATGAAAAAGTATATATTGTGGATTGGGGATTTGGCCAAACTGGACTTGGTCCAATGTTCTGGAATGATGGGAGCTGTCCGATCCCCCAAACTCTGTCTGCAAACTCGATAGGTTCTTCTATTAGCATGACCAGACTGAAAGGTTGGGTTTTATATACTCGGATATAATAAGGTGTTCAACCGGAGCGAGCTTCCCCTTTGACAATAAAGTTAGTATGGTTCGGTTTGAATGGCTTAATGATCCGTGTAAGGCGTGTGCTAGCATTTGGTTAGGTGGGTTGGTTTTTCAATTTTTTTCATTACTTATCTACTTTTGCCTTGGCTTCTCGCTAGTTTCTTAATAAATTTCTTCTTTTTTTTTTGCCGTTCGAAATAGAAAATAAAAAAATAGCCATTTCTTAGTAGTCTAACAGTCTTTGCATATAATTCAGATCATTAAAGTTTACATGAATTTATTGATTGCAATACAAATTTTTTTACCCAACAAAAACTGATCACGCATTTCAAGATTAGATTCAAGTGCTGGTAAAGTTGAAGCTTGTACAAGAAGTTCCTTTATTTAACAAGGACGAACTGAACCCCAAAGTTGAATTGACTAAATCGAATACCAGGAAGTTATCCTCCATCTGGAATGTCCCGATAATGATTGCATGTTCACTTGTCACACCGCCGTCAACAAAGGCTAAACACGCCACATCTTTTGTTACTTTCTTGATGGAGTTGGTTGTGGAAATAGTCCACTTATTCCCATCCTGGAGACCGAAATCAATATCTGGAACTTTTGTACTTACTTGGGTACCGTTGGTGAAGGTACTGAAACAAAGGCCAAACGGGGGGACATGCTTTGCTCGAGGGATTCGTTTTGTAACCATTGAAAATCTCCGAACCACTTGGTTATAAATGTCGGTTCTAAGAGTGGTGTAAGGCTCAATTGTACTAATCTTTGTAGTGCTGTTTGCTGGAACGTCGATAGATCTCTTTTTAATTACAATGGAACTGACACCAATAAAATATCCAAAAGAATCTTTGTGCTTTACAAATGGAGTGTAAGAAAGTAAACTCCTTATGTCGACATCCGGATGTGGATGAAAATAATATGGGCTACCCCCAAGAAACAGAACCCCTGTGGCGGACACTACACTAGGTAAACATAAAGCAAATGATCTTGGAAATGCTCCAAAAAGGAAAGCAGGTAATGCGTAAGATGAAGATGAAAGTGCCATTACACCACTAACATTTGCCGGAGATGATTCAAATGACGAAGAAAGAGCACACGCGGCGTTTGGGTAAATACCATAAAAATCGGGAAATGCATTTCTACCATCAGTTGCATTGAACGCATATTCATCATAATTCAGCATTGCTTCACCACATGATCCATTGATGGGATTCACTACACTGACAGGGCATGTGCAATATCCCCAACCAGGTAATGTTGAACTGTTAGTTGGTGGAGGGCATGAAGAATGTTCATGAGGAGAAAACGTCCGCACGTCTGTGCATTGATATTCTTCGCAGGAAACGGGAGAGGTACAAATCGTGTTCCCAGGGCAACTATTTTGATACCAGTTCCATATAATGACGCAATCAGACCATGTGAATGGAGCATCCACGTCTATGAGGAAGTTCGTGTGGATGAATTGCATGTTTACATATTTTGTCATAATTTGAACGCTGTAGAGAGGCGTAGCAGAATCAGTATGTTTGTTAACTGGAGCAACTACGGAAGTGTGTGGTGGTACCCATTCTGCAATGGCTTCATGTTCGTAAGAGATACACATGAAGACTATAATGAGAACAATTTCTCGTAAATGGAAAATCATTTTAATGTTGTTTTGTATCTTGCCTATTGCACCAATCTTTAAAGGCTGATTTATAAGCAATTTTTTGTTAGGATATCGTGTTTGAGTAAGATCGAATCACATTGATGTGAACACTTAGAAACGAAGTCTCAAGAGTTGGCCTTACATATGAAGCTAACTAGTTTTGGCATTCTAGTTGACCAAGCTTATAGGTTTCGCATTATATAAAATTTCTTTCAATCGTCGTCATATTTGAAAGATAGATGAAGATGAACTGAATAACAGGGATCATACTTTTAAAATAAAATGGGTTCTTATAAGAATTCACTTTCATTTTAATTTTTCTTTCATACAGATTGATTTAGGGCTAAAAAACGGATATTAGGTTTTCAAACATCCTGTTTTGAACAATTGTTTTATGTGATACAAATATTAATATACCTCAACCAGCGAGGAGCTAGATTAAGGCAGCAGTACATATGTCTGAAACTGGAGTAGACACTCATATAGTCATACTCCAAGATCCATATCCCTAACTAAATGCCCACATAGACTCCTGAGCTTAAACTATATGCTAATGCCATGCGTTTCACTCAGTCAGTAAACAAGCTGGTCCAAGACCGTGCTTCTTTCAGATACCTAAATTTAATTTCGAATGTACCAAATAACAGAACAGAAACAGGGGAGGCTTTAATAGTATACAATTTGTTGTTTCGAAGACTCTAGATTTACCATAGGTATCAGGCCACTTTCTTCCATATTGCTTAAGCAAGTTCGAATTTGAATATCATACGCTCTTATTTTTCAGGCTCGTCATCGCATAATGAACATAAAACTGAGTTAACATATCTTCGCCTATGTAGCCGATGTTCACAGACTGGTACATGATTCACCAATTCTTCCAAGAGAGTATATTGAGTTCCTTGAAACCAACTTATTCCCTCTAGTAATAATATCATGATTACTATTACTATTATTATTATAATTCTAGTTGTTATACATTATGAAATAATAAAGAAACACCTATTTTTTATACTACATTATGTTTTTCGTAAATAAAGATTTTGCTATTTGTAGCCTAGTTGCTACATTTAATAATAAAAAACATGCAATGAGTGATACATTTATTTTGTTGGAAAATGTTAAATTTAAGGGATGGGTGATTATTCTAAAGATATAAATAATTTATGTAGGTCAAAATTTCTTAAATGTTAATGGCTACATTTAGCATTTTCCTTTAAATAAATATAACATGGCATACTTCTTACGTTTTAGAAAAACCGTTTTTAAGTAACCATCTACTAAATTTAGCATTTTCCTTTAAATAAATATAAGATACCATGCTTTCTCTAAGGTACGTTTTAGAAAAACTGTTTTTAAGTAACCATCTACTAAAAAATAGATGAATCATATCTTACTATACGTGTTTTAAAAAAAATCTTAATATAATAATATATTTAGACATGAAGTTATCTCTTATTCAAATTCATTGCATAATATTGGCATTCAAGTTCTGGCCATGTTCAGATGCTTACATTTTAAAGATTGTAAATTGTGTGGGTCAATGAAATTTAGAACCATTCAAGGGTGGCTTAGTGACAAAAAGGTTTGTGACTATCACTCTAAAATGTGTGATGTTTCAAGTTCAATTCATGTTAAGTGCAAACAACCTTGAAGTGACCACGTCAACGTTCTAAAAAGGGAGGACTTTACCTGGTTTGATTCAGTGTAACGGTGGGTTCACACCCCATGAATTAGTCGGCCAAAAGAAAGTCGGAAACCATGGTTACCAAAAAAAAGTAGTCCAAAAAAATGAAAAATGAAATTTAGTCCATGAACTTTTCCTTTAAATAGAGGATACTGATCCAATATTTCCTGGATATTTTTTTATAACAAGTTGAAAGTGGTTAATCCATTTTCTATAATTTGAATCAATGTTCACACCACCAGTTAGCTTCAACAGAAAACTTAGGGAATGTGCACATATTCCATTATGTATCTATATAAATCTGCTTCGGCCCATATCAAAATCACACAGTTGACAAAATACAATCAGTTAACGATGAATCATATTTTGCAAGTTATAGCTCTATTTCTAGCCTTTATCTCCTATCAACATCAAGCCATAGCACAATCTGAAATACCTTACAATTCCTTTTTTCTTCCACTAAACAAACATACAGATGCTGCTAAGCCGCTCTACAGCGCTCAGATCATGAGAACAAATACAAACTACCTTATAGACATTGATGCTCCTTTCTCATGGTTTGGCTGCTGGCCCACCTGGAATATGCAACCAGGTGATTATTGCCCTGGCATTTGTACCCCTGCCGTCTCTTGCTACGAAAATATATGTAACAAAGTGCGAACTTCTTCCTCTTCTAAAAGTCCTTCCTGCCCTCCGGCACAAGATTCTGATTATGAGGGAGAGTGCTACTGCCCATACAATGTGGTGGACTCACTTGACGGGAGATGTGTTATAAGCTATCTCAGCAATGACACTTTTAATTTGAAGACAAGTAATGGAAGGAACCCTCTTCCTCCTATCTTTTCTGCTAATGCTAATGTGGGTTGTGTTGATCCATCTACGGCATTTCAATCATACCCTAAAGATGTTACTGGTGTCATGGCGTTGTCAACTTCCCCTTACGCATTACCAGCTTCCTTAAATCAATCACCGCTTAATAAAACATTGTCTCTATGTCTTCCTAGCTCAACTGCGGCTCATGGGATTCTATTTTATGGAAATGGTCCTTATTATCTTTCGGATGTTGATGTAAGGAGTTTACTCTCTTATACTCCGTTACTGAAGCATCCTGATTCTTTTGGATACTTTATCGGTGTCAATTCTTTTGTAATAAAAAAGAGGTCTGTTGACCTTCCAGGAAATACCACTGCCAAGCTTAGCACAACCGAGCCTTACACAACTCTTAGAACGGATATCTATAATCCTGTGGCTAAAAGGTTTTCAATGGTTACAAAACGAATCCCAAAAGCAAACCCAATCGCACCATTTAGCCTTTGTTACAGCACCTCCACAAACGGTACCCAAGCTGCTTTGAAAGTTCCTGATATCGATGTCAATCTCCAGGGTGGAAAGAAGTGGACTATATCCACTGCTAACTCTATTAAACAAATAACAGAAGATGTGGCGTGTCTGGCCTTTGTTGATGGTGGTGCTAAAAGTGAACATGCTATTATTATTGGAACACATCAGTTCGAGGATAACTTTCTGCTGTTTGATTTAGAGAATTCAACTTTTGGATTCAGTTCTTCGTTACTACGTAAGCAGACTTCTTGTGCAAATTTTGACTTCTCCATGCATGACTAGCGGTTGATGCTGCTGCAAAAGGCTTCTGCAAGTTTATACCCAAAACTTAATAATGATTGTTTGCTTAATGTACCATTTCCATTCTTCCAGATCACTATGTATTGTTAGTAATTTTAGTGTTATCAACTTATTTTATGTAGTTGTGTTTTACATGAGACCAATGGCCTTATACAAGTTTAGCTCAAGACGGGTTAGGAGGTGTGGCGTGTACACTCGTCATAGTTAGCTTGATACCGCCGGGACAAAGATGCGAGGGTCAAGCCACCTTGCTGGGTCAAGGGGCAGAGCCCCTTGCGGGGTCAAAGGGCAGAGCCCCTTGCTGGGGTCCCGCTCCCAGGTGAGCGAGTGGGGGTCGAGGGGGGGGGGGGGGGTGGAGGGGGGACGCCCCTCGCGGGGTTTGGGGCAGCGCCCCAAAACCTAAACGGTTTTTATGAATCGGTATAAAAGGAATTACCAGATTTTCCCGCCAAAAACCCAACCGACACATCTTTTGTCAACCAACACAATGGTTGGTAAATAACCGAAAATAACTGTTTCGGTTGGTGTTTATTTAACCACATTCCTTGTCTCATTTGCAAAATATAACAACAATAATACTGTAACATTTTCTGATTGATTTCTCGTGCCTTAGATTTCAATTGCTCAATTTGTCATATCCGATTAAGGATTTCGTGAACCCGAGGCATATAGGGTCGAAATACTTTAATCTGAAAGTGATTACACGATTCAGATTGATATCCAGATTATAAATCATTCACACACCATTAAGATTTCATACATGTATTGTACTTGTTAAATGACTTCTACTGCGTCCCACATTTAATAGTAAAAGTCCTTGTTCAAGTTCTTCAATTAAAGTTGATGCATGGAATTAGAGCAAGTTATGAAAACCAATCATGCACTATAGAAAATGATACTGATGTCAAAAAATTCCCTAATCAATATATATTTGCTGTTGAAAAAATAAAGGCATCGCCAAAGTTAATTATATACGAATGAGAGCACATAATGACCAGCAACGACCTGGACCAATTACCCATTACTGTTGACCAAAGAACTAAATGTTAATAAACAAATAAACTTATGATGTAATTTTTTTTCTTATCATGTAATCATAAGAATTAATAATTCAACTTTTATATACCCAGCGATGCGCGCAAACAAAACCAATGTATATGCATATGGCTCTTTCCATTTTTCTGAGTGTTAGAATATGCTGAAAGCACATTAAATATTTATACGATTAAGTATATGTGAGCCTATGAGGGTATACAAAAATACACTTAGATAATGCATTTATATTACATTAACACCAAATTGATTTTATAAGACATTTTCACTTATGTACTTATTATATAGCGTATTAATAAATAAACAAATCAAATATTATGAAACCCCTAAGGCTGAACGCACTCCTACGGAATAAATCGATCGATCGGTTGAATTTTGAGAAAGCGACCGACTAGTTGATCGGTCGCATAGGATGTGAGGGTGAGGTCGCTTTGGTCGGTTTCACAATATCGATCTATCCATCGACCGAATATTAATACACTTTCAAATATAACCGTTTGCACCATCTTTATTTAAAAAAAAAAAAAAAAAAAAAAAAAAAAAAAAAAAAAAAAAAAAACTTTTTCAATCTTATAAATACCCAACTCAAACACACAATTTCAAACACAATTCAAATTCAACTTCTCATCCATAAACACACATCTAAACACACAATTTCAAACACACTTCAAATTCAACTTCCAACAATGAGCTATTATTCTAGACTCATCAACTCATCTAAACTTAAAATCTGATTTGATTGAACACATTTGGAGAAATCGTAGAAATCAAGTCAATCAAGGGAATGAAAACGAAGACGGTAGTGATGGTGACGATGAGGACGACGATGAAGAATTCTTGTAATTTTTTTTTTTTAATTTTTATATTTGAATAATTTAGTATTGTTATGTTTTTAATTCAGTATTGTAATGTTTTTATTATTAATGAATTTTAAGTTTATTTTAAATGTTTGATTAAAAAAAAAGTCGGTCACCGAGTGTGGCAGGTCGGTCGCTTCTGGTCGCCGGAGAGAGAAAGCTGACGTGGCAGCTGGTGACCCAGGTCGCTTTGGTCACAAAGTGTGTCCAGCCTAACATTCCCTTAATAGTGGTCGACTAATAGGAAAGAAAAAGAGGATGTGGATTAACTTGGTGATCAAGTTAAAAAGGATCTAGAAGGTTTTGTATTTATTATAAGGGCTAATTGCACGGAAATGTATCTAACTTGTCACTTTTTGTAGTTCTGTGTAGCTTACTATTTTTTTTGTAAATCCATGTAGTTAACTTTTGAATTCAGTTTGTTCTATGTATAAGGTGACCTTCTAAACAAGTAACATGTCATTTTTCCATTTTAAAAATATTCTTTTTATGCCATGTCACTAAATTAATACACATCACATTCATAAATCTCACTTCCAAACACCCTCTTCTCTTCCATCTTTATCTTCACCATTTTCAGCAACCACCATGAACCTCTTCACCATTTTTGGCCACCACCACGGACCACCTGCCACCATCTCAACCACACTCTCCAAAACTAAAATCAAATCAAAAAATCAAAACATTTTAACCACTTAAAAACAATACCCCGTAACCCGCTTAGCATAAATAAAAAATATAACATAAATCAAATATCATAACCTTGTAAATATGAATAACTGTCATCATCATCACTCATTTGGGTGCATTCAGATAAAGATATAGACTCGTTTTAACACCTGTTGAGCTACATCGTCTCGGAAAACAGCTTGTGGCGGTGGGTAGGTGAGGAAGAAGATGGATGTGGTTCTGGTGTAGGTAATTTTTTTTGTTTTGACGGCTGCAATTCCATTCAGAAGAAATGAGTCGATTTTTTAGTGGATTCGAGGATGATGATTTTTTTATTGCGTTCTGAAACAGCTTTTATGGGTGTGGAGAATGAGAGATCAAGACGAGGATGATGGTGAGATTGATTGAGGTTGGTTTGGTTAAACATGAGGTTGTGATGATAAAGGTGTGCTTTTTTAAGAGATGATATGAATTTGGTAGAGAGTTGGTGTTTGGATCTTGATTTTATAAATATAAATGGAATTTGGTAGAGAGGTGTTGGCGTATGTGTCCGAACGACCTATTTTGTCCAGACGTCCGAACGACATGGGGTCCTTCGGAATAAAGGTCGGAGAGCACACGGCCTTTTTGTCCGGGGAAACCTTTAGCAATAGGACAGGTGGCATTGCCTTTTGGACAGATGGCAACAGCAGAATGACCGCCGCCACCCCAGGATTCAAGGGATCATGTCTGAGACATATCTCCAGGAAATCCGTCGCTGCCATTTCAGGTACCAAAGTTGGGTAGTATAAATACCCAGCTCATTTACTGCTTTCAACTAACTTTTACCACTCGCATTTACTCCTAATCATTGTTTAACCTTTCGGATTACCCAATACTTACTCTCACGCCGAAGTTTGGTCCTGGGATAACACCCGGGGCGAGCCTAACGTGAGTGTCTCTTGTGTGTAGGTACTTCGGAACCTCCGCAAGACCTTGTCCGGAAGATCTGACTCCACCTCCGAAGGAGTTGCAGGTTTTTACTTCAACAAATTGTAGCCATCCGTGGGACCCGAGTTCAATCAACCAAAAGCTTAAAATGAGTGGTCCCAACCCAACCCCTCCCTTAAGGCACTCAGAGGAGGGCGAAGGATCCGGCGGGGGAGGTCCTAACCCCCCGGACACCCGAGCCATCATGGAGGGTCATCTATCGGCTCTCAAGGAGTTACTAAAACAACAAGGCAACCGTGTAACATATCATAACACATAAACACACCCACGAACTGATGTTAGACCGAATATGTAGAGAAAGAAAGAGATAGAATGAGAACTTTAGTGAGAGAAAGTGTGATGCGTGGTTTTGTAACCTAACAACAGGTTTTACCTCTCGAGGGATCTCAAGAGGCTTACAACCCCACCAGGCAGTGTACCTGACCGATGTAGTATAGTGTAGTGGTAAGTACGGGGGATTGATCGTTCTCCACAGGGAATAGTGTTCGTTAGGTATGAAAAACTACTCTAATTAGGTCTAAGGGTGAAGGAAGATTATTTTTGTATTTTTATATTTTTATGAAAGCAAGTAAAAATCTCTGGTTTTGGAAGAAGGGGCGGAATTAGTTGCTAATCAACTAACCCAAAAGCTACTAATTAAACTAATATGCAAGAAAAGTAAACTAGGGTTCTACAAGGGAAATGAAGCATATCTACCTATGATGTATTACTCCTTGCTAGCTATCCAATTCCACCTATTGAATTGTCACACCTTGTTTTAATTGACGGGTTGTATTCCTTAATACCATTCGTGGGGTGGCGTACGTACTTCCCCAACTCTATAAGCTCCTACTTCACTCCTATGTCGAGCCGGCTAAGAAGCTCCTAACATGGGATCACTAGAATTCGCTCATGCATTAAATACAACCAAATAAACCTAGTACGCATTGGTTCATGTTTCTTAAGATGTTCAAGCAAGTTACCGTATAGGAGGTTAGCCAGTTTTCTTAAGCCTAACATCGATATCACCCAATCAAAACAAGAAACAATAGGAAGCAAGAATTATAAACTAAACCAACTAGATCTATTGAAATTGTCACGCCCTAATTGATGGAGATGGACACACACATCAACAAGAAATCAATAAGATCTAATTGATTATATACAAGTTTCATACAATCATAAGTAGACACAAGGTGATTTAGCCAAGCATAATTAATGAAGAGCAATCAACAATAATCATAATTGAAGACATAACATAAGATTGAATCGATAAACAAACCATTACAAGATGTTTATGGCATGATTAGGACCCTCTAAGTTGCTGGAAAAACACCTACCTAAACCCTAGAATCGGACTTAGGGTTTAGGGCTTACAAATAATGAAGTTGTGATGTTGTATTTATAGGCAGTTTGCTGTCTGAGGGGTTCTGACGGCGTCAGCCTTAACAAGTGACGCCGTCACATCCAATTTTTCACCAAATTGTAGATCTTTTCGTCCCGATCGCGTGGCCTTTTGAATCACCTAAATCCGAGTTCGTATGAGGATTTTATGGCCAAAACAGTAACAGCTACCGCGCGCGCAAGTTGTGACTAGATAACACGTGATGGCCTTCTTGACGCCGTCTCCCTTTAAACCTCCAAAATCCGTTCTGGCCTATCAGAAGCTGACGCCGTCAGAATATAGCTTGACGCCGTCCCTCTTTAAGTTAAACCGTGACGACCTTGATCACTCCAAAGGGTGACGCCGTCAGAATTCCAATGCAAATTTCACTGGCTTATCATGTGTAATTTTCATATCCACTTTTTTTGCCAAGTCTTGACGCCGTCTAGAACAACTCTTGACGTCGTCAAAGGTACTTTTCAGCATAATTTTGAGACTTTGTCGTTTTCTTCACTTTTATGCTCCAAAAACGTCTAAAATGCTTCCTTTTCCAGATTTCTTCTCCAAAGTACCTAAAATGACAAAAGGAACGATTTAGGGCAATATTTGATCAAATAAATACGATTTAGGGCTTAAATGACCCCCTAAAAGCGGTACACTTTTCGCTTCATCAAATACCCTTACACTTGAGATTTGCTTGTCCTCAAGCAAATGCGCTTTTATTCTAATCAAAATACAAGTTAGGGGTCATTTAATGCTAACATAAAAGTAATTACAACAAATATTCGTTCCACTTTAATCATAATAAGCACGGAGATTACAAACTAGCACCTCACAAGTAGTGTTTAGATACTCACATCTCTCAAGTGTCATCAAAATAAATCTCATAAATGAAAACGGATAATATCTCTCACTACCTGTCATAGCAAATAGATTACCATAGGCTTGGGAAAGGATCGAAAACCTCCTCCACTAGGCGTAAGCACCAAAGATAAACTATCAAAGAGGGCTTTTAAATGGGTTATAACGTTAGGTGTAGGGAAAAAGAAAACACGGTTTTGTTGGATAAGGGATATTTTACTGGTGGCGAGTTAAAGATCTTGATTAATTACATGTACTATACAATGTTGCTAAGCCAAGACTCGACTCAATCTTAAGTTAAAAACAAAATAACAAAAACATAAAACAAACATAAAATGAAACGGGATGGTAGTGCGTATGTTTTTTCTACTTTTCTTTTTCTCATTTTTTTGTATTTTTCTTGATTTTTCGATTTTTTTTTTTTTTTTTTTTTTTCATACACTCTTGCCCTACCATCCAAAATAATACATCATAGGGGCGTTGCATTCCCCTTACACTTGAACTTTTACATAACTTTACAAATAACTATTCTAATGACTCGAATTAAGATAATTGAAAAACTTGGAGTACTTTTAAAATATTTAGCACATATGGGGGTAATAAATGATGTTCTTCCCCATTACTCCATTACACTAGTACTTTACCCATGAGTCCCAATCGTCCCAAAACAATATATACAAGGATATGACTCGACTTAGCAACCATGTAATCAACTAGATAATTAACTTGGGTTTAAACAAATGTTGTCACAATAATGCACTAAAATTGAGTGCATACAAGGTAGGCTAAGGCGATTTGGGTGTACATTTTAGTGGGGTGTAACAAATTCTTCCTTTAAGTAAAATGCTTAAAGGTCGAAACGAAAAGATAGGCTCTGAGGGGTGTACTAGGGGTATCGTGTACTAAAAATGAGTACAACGCAAAGGGTGTGGGAGAATTACTTGACCAATGTAGCCAATGTAATTATAACAAAAACACAGGTGTAAAACAATGGGTTAATCCTAATGCCTCTTATCATGTAGTAAATCTAACTACACGAATGTAGTCTCACTTGTGGCCTCAGAATGGTCCTAACGCAAGTTCTAGAATCTAAGTGCTACCGGTACACACATCATAGCATAAATGCTTTTCCTACCAATTCCAGGGGCGAACCTCACATATTTGGGGGTGGAAAATTTTTTAGTGGTACGGTTTTTGTCCTAGTCATATAACTCCTATCCGTGAGACGCTCATTAAGATCAAATTTTCACTCCTATATGTTGTAAAAAATTTTAAATTTGGCACTAAAATTGCCCTAACAGGTATTTATCTCAGTTTTATTACACATCTACTATTAAACAAACAAAAATCAAGCGTAATAGCATTCTCTAATCGTACTTTTACCCCCCCTTACACTTAAGATGAACATTGTCCCCAATGTTCAAATAACAAGATGTAAAAGAAAAAAGTAAAAGAATGAAATCAAATACTCCCCTGATTCGCTCGGTGGATAATGAAGTAACACGGTTAGATCTTCTTCCAAAGAGAATGTAAAAGCTCCATGACTAATGCATCGCCAAAAGCTTGATCCAAAACATTTCCTTGTCCAAAATAACCTGTTAAACCTGAGAAAACAAACACGAAAACCTGCATAACATCGGCGGGATAAACTCTATATATAAGGATATAATGCTTGTGGAATAATAATTTTGCAGATTCCTGGAGATTATAAGTTATAGATTTAATAAAAACTTTTTATGAAAACAAAACTTTCAAAAATTTTCAGAAAATTAAACCTGACGCCGTCAGGTTGTAAAGCCTGACGCCGTCAGAAATAATCTGACAGAATTCTCATGTTATGTTTCCGGAAAATTTTTGAAAAAACCTATACCTTACTTCCTGGAAATCCTGCAAAACATCATTATGACTCGATACAAGCATTTGACTCAAACAAATACTAATATGTATGTTCATTTATTATTATTACGATTCATGTTCATTTGTGTTCTAATAAACCGATTTAGATTTCCCTTACACTTAACTTTTGCAAAATACCTTTATATGTAGTTAAGACGAAGTTAAAAACAAAATAAAGTATTTTCACAAATTAGTTTTTAACATGAATCAATAATAATAAAACTTAAACACACATACGGAAACAAATAAAATCAAACAAACAAATAAATAAACACACAAAGCAAATAAAACTTGGGTTGCCTCCCAATAAGTGCTTGTTTTTGTTCGAGTCACGAGCCTGACTCTACCCTTATTTAACGGAAATAGGGGAGGTTTTCCCTACACTTAGGATTAAGTGCGGGTGGAAGTAGCGATACACACCCTTAGGGTGGAAATATGCCACGTGAGGTGAAGGGGGTGAGTGAATGGCTTCCTTCATCCTAAAACTACCCGGATAATATTGGTTTATGGGTGGGTCGGTTCCTCTTTTGTCTCCTAGATGTAAATCTAAGGATGAAAAGTTATGTAAAGGTTGAGGTTCCGGCTCATCAACACTAGGAAATTCCCTAGAACTAAGAGTAAGGTCATCACTAAAAGTGTGCAAACCTATATCCTCTAGTTGTGCTTGGTCCAAAGGTTCTACCTCCATCGGGATTCCTAAAGTCTCTTCTACTTCTTCCGGGTAAGTCACGGGCGGTGTGGGTGCCTCAAATGATGGTTGAGTATTTTGTGGGCTTATGGTGTTTACCTCATCATTCCACGTGTCAAGATCACCTATATCCTCGTCAATTATTTTCTTAGGTAGTGATAATAACAAACCTAGTGCTTCATCCAACTTATGGTTTATTGATACGGCTCTATCCACAATTCCTTGGCAAACTAGGTCGCTTTTCCTATTAGCCTCACTAAAACAAGATCCTAAACATGGAGGTTGTTCATAAGAATCTATCCTAGGTGAAGGCTCATATGATTCATAAGTGTCTCTAAATGAGGTATTTTGAACTTCTTGGTGTTCTAGCCACTCAACCATATCTTGCAATCTTAGAAATCTAAGTGAAAAGTCCATTTGAAGCAAATTACAAACAAAATCACAAAGAAAAGATAGACTACGAGAAAGCTACAAAATAAAAAGAAAAAATCTCACTTGATAGGAATCTTGTGAGTAGACCTAATAAAAATAAAATTTCAACCTAAGCAATAACTATTCCCCGGCAGCGGCGCCAAAAACTTGATGCGTGGTTTTGTAACCTAACAACAGGTTTTACCTCTCGAGGGATCTCAAGAGGCTTACAACCCCACCAGGCAGTGTACCTGACCGATGTAGTATAGTGTAGTGGTAAGTACGGGGGATTGATCGTTCTCCACAGGGAATAGTGTTCGTTAGGTATGAAAAACTACTCTAATTAGGTCTAAGGGTGAAGGAAGATTATTTTTGTATTTTTATATTTTTATGAAAGCAAGTAAAAATCTCTGGTTTTGGAAGAAGGGGCGGAATTAGTTGCTAATCAACTAACCCAAAAGCTACTAATTAAAACTAATATGCAAGAAAAGTAAACTAGGGTTCTACAAGGGAAATGAAGCATATCTACCTATGATGTATTACTCCTTGCTAGCTATCCAATTCCACCTATTGAATTGTCACACCTTGTTTTAATTGACGGGTTGTATTCCTTAATACCATTCGTGGGGTGGCGTACATACTTCCCCAACTCTATAAGCTCCTACTTCATTCCTATGTCGAGCCGGCTAAGAAGCTCCTAACATGGGATCACTAGAATTCGCTCATGCATTAAATACAACCAAATAAACCTAGTACGCATTGGTTCATGTTTCTTAAGATGTTCAAGCAAGTTACCGTATAGGAGGTTAGCCAGTTTTCTTAAGCCTAACATCGATATCACCCAATCAAAACAAGAAACAATAGGAAGCAAGAATTATAAACTAAACCAACTAGATCTATTGAAATTGTCACGCCCTAATTGATGGAGATGGACACACACATCAACAAGAAATCAATAAGATCTAATTGATTATATACAAGTTTCATACAATCATAAGTAGACACAAGGTGATTTAGCCAAGCATAATTAATGAAGAGCAATCAACAATAATCATAATTGAAGACATAACATAAGATTGAATCGATAAACAAACCATTACAAGATGTTTATGGCATGATTAGGACCCTCTAAGTTGCTAGAAAAACACCTACCTAAACCCTAGAATCGGACTTAGGGTTTAGGGCTTACAAATAATGAAGTTGTGATGTTGTATTTATAGGCAGTTTGCTGTCCGAGGGGTTCTGACGGCGTCAGCCTTAACAAGTGACGCCGTCACATCCAATTTTTCACCAAATTGTAGATCTTTTCGTCCCGATCGCGTGGCCTTTTGAATCACCTAAATCCGAGTTCGTATGAGGATTTTATGGCCAAAACAGTAACAGCTACCGCGCGCGCAAGTTGTGACTAGATAACACGTGATGGCCTTCTTGACGCCGTCTCCCTTTAAACCTCCAAAATCCGTTCTGGCCTATCAGAAGCTGACGCCGTCAGAATATAGCTTGACGCCGTCCCTCTTTAAGTTAAACCGTGACGACCTTGATCACTCCAAAGGGTGACGCCGTCAGAATTCCCATGCAAATTTCTCTGGCTTATCATGAGTAATTTTCATATCCACTTTTTTTGCCAAGTCTTGACGCCGTCTAGAACAACTCTTGACGTCGTCAAAGGTACTTTTCAGCATAATTTTGAGACTTTGTCGTTTTCTTCACTTTTATGCTCCAAAAACGTCTAAAATGCTTCCTTTTCCAGATTTCTTCTCCAAAGTACCTAAAATGACAAAAGGAACGATTTAGGGCAATATTTGATCAAATAAATACGATTTAGGGCTTAAATGACCCCCTAAAAGCGGTACACTTTTCGCTTCATCAAAGTGTAAGAGATATTAGATTGCAAATGAAGTTCCAACCCTCTCCTTTGGTAGGAGAGGGTATTTATACATATGAAACAAACGCCTCTAGTAGGCTATGGACCGGGCTGACAGTGGGTAAAGACCCGACCCGACTCCATGGTGTTACTATATCTAAACTAATATGATTAAACCTACGAGCTACTTAATTCTAATCCATACTCGGGGTGACCGAGTCTTTCATGTGAATATTTATATTCCTAACAATCCCCCCCTAAGGGAGGTCACCCCTGAAATTACACTTTGAATTCTAGCATTTTATTATATAAATTTGAGTTCTTAGCTCGTAGTCTTTGATTCTTCTAAGTCTTTAATCTTTGTACTTTCAGCAGTGAACTTTTGATGACTGTTCTTTTGTCTTGGATGATCTTTGAGGATTCTTTGAGATCATCATCCAACGTACGTCTCCAAGTCATCTTTTTGCTGTATCGTCTCCATGTGATGTTGTGATCTTTGGACCGACATGCTCACACTTTCTGGATCATGATTTTCAGCATCAAAGTTGCGGAAACTGTGTTGAAAGTCTTTCAATTATCATGATTTCTTTGATTATGATGGTGAAGTGTAAGCATGGGGTGATGGATCGGCATCCTTTCGGCAATCAGCTGCAACCGCCAGGGATTCCTGCATGCAACCGTTAGCAATAAAATGTCCAGCACTTATAGGTTTGGATTTCGAGATTGTTAACAGCATAGTGTGAAAACTTTCTCTAATCCTTGCCAAGGCCGTTCCTGAATCGGATACCCCCGAGAGGGCTTACAAGATCTACTGAAGTACATCAACGATTAGGTGAGTCGCTGGAGTTTACTCCATGACTGTAGACCGTTTGAAACCGCCACGACCACTAAGCGTAATCCACAAGGAAATACCGAAGTGACTTGCTTTCAGGGCTGTTTGATGTTGACCCTGGCAGGAATTTCTATTCAATCACTGAGAATTACATTTGTAAATTCCCTCATAAATGTTCTGGCAGATTGCTAAGATCTGCGTAGGACTCATAAGTTTACAACTGGTGTCCTTAATGTTGAACAACCAGTGTAGAAGTAACATGTGTTCCTATGAGATCTTATGATGCATCTCGTGGCTCTAGACTCGATAAGTGCATTTTTGGTAGTCGGAGACTGGAGCGGTGTCTCCTGTTTTAATATCAACATGACTCATAATGAGCGGTCGATAGATTAGGGTTCCCCGTGAGAATGAAACAAGTCCTTTTAAGAGAACTTGAGTGGTTAGAAGGTTTAGTGCAGTGCGTCACTGGGTCCATGACGAGTCTTCAATACCGGCGTCACCTTAGTAACAACCAGTAGCATATGAATTGAACCCGGTTTCTGCCCTAAGGTTGAATAATTGGAGGGCTATTTCTTTTCACCCTTTCTCATTACATTTCTTTTTAATTCTTCAACCCCTTCTTTCTCCTTTCTCATATTACTCCTCTTTTTTTTTTTTTTTTTTTTTTTTTTTTTTTTTTTTTTTTTCATAATCATACCTAAGGACTTTCTAATACTAACTATTCGGTATTTTCCTTGGGTAGATCCCTCCAGCTCTGGCGGATCATAGGACGGTTTTCCTAACCTTAGCCACCTTATAACTTCATGACTATCCTATGTTGCCGTCAACCAAATCTTTGAAAAATTTCTCAAAGTGTTTATAGTTATAAAACACATTTTGCTAACACTTTGAGAGTTTTTTATTTTTCAGATACTCCCCCTTAACATGTGCTCAGATGTTTTTATTATAAATTTGCACATGTTAGGTAGAGTTTGCACTTTTTGAATTGATCCACTTTCAGTGAACATGACCGATTCGAGACACGCTTACATCACTAGTTAGACTAGCTTGAAATTATTACCCGGCCTGGTCAAGTCCACCTAAAGTTTCTTGAAACGGTACACTCTACTCAGACAAGTCCTCTTCGAGACACGCTTACATCACTGGTTAGACCAGCTTGAAATTATTACCCGGCCAGGACAAGTCCTTTCGATTAATGACATTTTTGTTTCGTCAATTCATTGGTGAAGTCTGAGTCGCGCTCACATGAGATGTCTTATCCTTTTTGTCACTACAAACCATTTGCTCCCCCTCAATATGTTCATTGATATGCAAAAGAGTTTAGCACATATGGGAGAGCTTACATTTAAATCCAAAACATCACATTTTATCAGATTGCTTATTTAAATCACATTCTCTCCCCCGATCAGAAATTTCAAACCTTTTGAGATTTTGTGATCCCAATTGATTTAAATAAGTTTAGAAAATATGGGAGAAAATGTGGTCAGGTTTAATATGTGCTGATAATGGAACATACTAATGCTCCCCCTCTATCAATCAGGGAGAATGTTAGTGTCAGGTATGATAAGTTTGAAAGATATTTGAATTAAAACATCATACACTGACACACAACAACAAGTTTCATTAAATTCACTGCTTATTATGTACAAAGTGACTTGTTTTGATGATATAAAATTTTTGAAATCACTCTCCCCCTCAATCGATGACCCGTTTTCTAATTAAAGAGTTGTAGTCATTGATTGAGTGAAAAATTTTATGAAAAACTTCACGTCTGATTGATTTCCAAAAAAAATTCATGGTACCACCAAGTTTAGCACAAATACTTTCCTGAAGAATCATAGATAGAAAAGTATTTGCGATGTAAAGAAGACTTCTCTTCTTATATGAGAAATGATGCACTGAAACATACATCAAATCGAAGAAACATGGATATAAAGTAATCCATGCCCGGGTGAACTTCACCCAGTGGGAGGAACAGCCGTCTTTTTGACGACGAGCTTTCCCCATAATGAAAAATGGGTTACAGTCTGAAGTAACTGCAAGCCAACATGACATGTTTTAACCATTCAATTTAACTTCTGCTCGAGCATCATTTAAAGACCCGTGTCATTATTGAATGACATTTCTAGGACCGTAAATGTTATCGATAAACAGAAGACATGCCTAGAGGAACTATTTTTGGTATTTTTGTGTTTTTCTGATTTTTATGGTTTTTATAGGTTTTATATTTTTCTATTTTCTTTTTGGTTTAAAATATATACAAGGATATATGAAGCAAATCCCTTACTCCTCATTTTCTTCTTGAAGACACTTGAGGGTTTCTGGCGTCAAACTCTTCATGCCAAGTCGCGGGAGAATAAATTGGAACCGTTCTCTCGGGAGTGCCTTAGTGAAGATATCAGCCAACTGAAACTCAGTCCTCACGAAGTAAAGTTCAACAACCCCTTTCTCAACCTGTTCCCGTATAAAGTGATGTTGGATATCGATGTGCTTTGATCAGGAGTGTTGGACATTGTTGTAGCAAAGAGCTATAACACTTTTGTTATCACAATACAGAGGAATTTTGTTGTATGCAAAGCCATAGTCCGATAGTTGGGATCTCATCCATAGGATTTGAGCACATCACACAGACATAGCAATGTATTCAGCCTCTGTGGAAGATATAGATGTACTCATTTGCCTCTTAGATGACCAGCTTACTAACTTTTCTCCCAGAAACTGAGCACCTCCCGACGTACTTCGACGAGTATCTTGACACCCCGCATGGTCTGCATCTGTATAGGCCGTGAGTGCCATGGCGGTGTCCTTAGGATACCAGAGACCCATGTGAATAGTCCCTTGAAGGTATCAAAAGACCCGCTTTACCGCATCCATATTCCTTTTGGTGGGCTTAGACTGGTACCGAACATCACCATGCTCATCGAGTTTCACTTTGAAGATCCACTTTAGAGCGATAATCATTGCACAATCTGGAGGAGGCACTAATTCCCATACTTCAAGTCGATCAAACTCATGAATTTCTTCTTGCATTGCAGTAAACCAGCAGTCTTTAGACAAAACATCTTTGAAATCTTTGGGTTCGACTTTGGATAGTACGGAATTAAAGAAGCACCACAATGCATCGGTGGCAAGTTGCTTTCGTGTGGATACCGGACGAGAAGGATTTCCAATGATGTTGTCAACTGCAGAGCCTAGCTGTACCGAAGAAGATTGAACATTCGATGATGATGGTGAGTGACTGGCAGATGGTGCGTCTTGACTAATTGAGACAGATACAGATGGACCATCTGAGTTGTGTGGAATTGGAGCATCAGCAACTGGAGGTAAAGGTGGAGCTTCAGTTGTAGTATCAACAGTTGGTGGCTCAAAGTATTCATCAAACATCGGATCAAACAAATTCTTCAACTCTTCACTGGTAGGGGGTACATAAGGAACTGCAGGAGTGGGATGTTGTACAAGACCTGAACTAATTGGTCCAGGAGACAAAAGATTAGGTGCGGGTCCAGAACTTGTGTGTCCAGGAGCCGTTTGCTCAGTCAGCTCATCGAATGTCACGTGAATGGTTTCCATAATTTTTCGGGTTCGTTTGTTGTAGATTCGGTATCCCTTGCGATCTGGTGCATATCCAATGAAGAATCCAATGTCAGCTTTAGCCTTTAGTTTTCCCAGATCCTGACTGTCATTTGTCGGGTAGCATAGAGAACCGAATACTCGTAGAAAAGAAAGATCTGGTTTCTTGCCATGTATCATCTCATAAGGAGTTTTGTTGTGAAGAGCATGTATCAAGGATCGGTTTTGGGTGTAACAAGCTGTGGCAATTGCTTCTGCCCAAAGAAACATCGGTGCCTTGGAAAATATCAGCATGGTTCGTGCAGCTTCCACAAGAGTACGATTTCGTCTTTCAACAACGCCGTTCTGCTGAGGAGTGCGTGGAACACTTTTCTGGTGAGTTATGCCAATACTTTCATAAAATTTAATGAGTTATTTGTTAACAAACTCAGTTCCATTGTCTGTCCGGATGATTCTGACGGTTTTGTTGAGCCTTACTTGTAGCTGTTTGATAAGTTTGATGATAACCTCTGGAGTCTCGTCCTTGGTTCTCAAAAACTTCACCCATGTAAACCGTGAGTAGTCGTCGACCACCACAAGAACATATTTCTTCCCATTTATACTCTGCACTCTCCTTGGTCCGCATAGATCCATGTGAAGGGTGTGAAGAACTTCCATGACGGTGTTGACAGTTTTGGGTTTGTGAGTATGCTTCTTGCTTTTGCCCAGTTGACAAGCAGAACAAAGATGATCTTTTTCAAACTTTAATCTGGGCATACCTCGAACAAGATCCTTACGAGTAAGTTCATTTATGGTGCCGAAGTTTAAGTGATTTAAACGACGGTACCAAAGCCATGATTTGTTCTTTTAGGCCTTTGACAGCAAGCAAATAGGAGAGGACCGCATCATGTCTTCAATAGAGATGGTGTATAGATTTGTGCCACGACTGCCTTTAAGGAGATCAATACCATCCAACTCTCTGACGAAACATGTGTGTTTTCTGAAAGCAACTTCAAGATTGGAATCACAAAATTGACCAACAGAGAACAAATTGTGCCCAAGTCCTTCCACGTAGTATACCCTGGAAATTATACTGTCACCAAAAACATAATCTCCATAGCCCATAATTGCCCCAAAATGGTCATTCCCGAATCTAACTGTCCTGATAAACTTATTCACGAAATTCTTGAGCCGTGAGCGATCCCCGGTCATATGTTTTAAGCAGCCTGAGTCCAAATACCAAAGGACGATTTGTACGACCTGCATTTGAAAACAGACAACGATGGATGGCTGAAAAAAGTAGATCCCCACGTGCAACTGGGGTCCGTTTGGTTAGCACAAACAAACTCTGGAGCAATAGGATTCATAGATGCCATGGTATTCACAGTGGAAACTTCACTAGTAACAGTAATTGACCTAGTGACAGGGCATTGTGTCTCTAAATGGAAAATTCGACCAGTTGGCTTCCATTCCTTAACAGTCACCACTTTATGATTAGTCATTCTAGTTAAGGGGCACTGATCTCCTAAAGTGAATTTTCTTCCAGTGGGTCTCCATTGATAACCAACATTAGCAAACATTTTTCCTGTTGCTTTCCAAATTTGCTTACTCCAGTTTAGGTTTCCTAACATTCTTAACTGGGGATCGTTGAGAAGACATCAAGAATGACACAACACATTCATCATGATTACCAGAAATTAAGCATTCATTACATGTCTTACAAATAGCATTAGAATTCGAATTAATTACAGTACGCTTATAGCTAATACTAGAATCAACACGATTCTTTTTTATCAAATCAAGTTTATTGTTCCTAAGATGGTCTTCTACTTTCTCCTGATGAGCACTCTTAGCTGGCGCAGTCCTATCTTTCTTTGTATTGCGACTAGGCTTTGACCTGCTAGCTTTAGTGTCACTGTTTACTCCTGTAGAATTGATGATGGGAACATTAGTTTGTTTCACTGCCATTTGTGTTTCTGGTTTTGATGTGCTGGGTTCAGATGTCGTTAATGGTACATTAAAGGTAATATGCTTGTTCTTAGTCATTGAGGATGATGCAGTAAACCTATCTCGCTTGTTATCAATCTTAGCACATGTGCCAATGACATATTCTAAGAGTTCCTGAGATCGTTTAGTGAGGAAGCAGGCATCCACAACTGCACTATCAAGTGGTTTATCTATCCTATCCTCTTCTACGATCTCACAAAGGGTATCAAGGCTATCCTTAAGGTGAGTGAGATATACTTGATGAGCAGACCTATTGTTCCTAAGGGGAAGCGGAATAGGCACAACATCAATTGCATACTTACTACAAGCAGAAACCTTTGGAACAACATTATCACTGGTGATGACTGGCATTTTCCCTTTCACCTGAGCCTTTAGATTCTCAATCTCATTAAGCAAAGAAGTTATTTTTTCATTGGTTTTATCACGTGTGATTTTAATCGAATCATATAACTCTTTGTAATGCTGTTTGATTTTTGAATTTTCAGCTTGAAAACAATCATTTTCATGTTGTAATTTATTGATGGTGTCTTGATAGTGAAAATTCTGAGAATCTAAAGACGATGGTTTATGGGTGCCAGTCACATCACTCTTATTCGATTTTAATTGGGCAATTTGGGCCCTCAATTTTCGAATCGTGTTAGTGTGAGCTTGAATTTTTTCATCGCGTTTGCTTAATTCAAAATATGCATCAAATTCAGGAGCATCCAAAGATGTCTTGGCATTTGAAATTTTAATTCTTTCTTCTAAATGTTGATATTTTAATTGCAAATTAAGATTATCAACCTCTAGTTTTGAAAAATGATTGACCATGTTATCATGGTCATTGTTTTAGATTTTCTCATGCAATTTTAAATTCTCCCCCTCAAGCAAAACAACACGATTCTGGTTAACATTCAATGCAATAGACAACTCATGAAATTGACAAGCAGTTCAGGCAGAATCAGTAGCAGTATAAAATACATCCTGTGCAATACATCTAGCAATCATATTCTCATTGGTGATGAGAATGTTCTTTCTGTCAATCTCACAACATTTAAGATCAATAGCATTTTGTTTTCCCATGTTTTCCATTTCTTTAAACACTTCTTTCATTTCTTTTAATTCAGTTTCAAGGGTTTTTTGCATGCCCTCAAAATGTTGTTTGAGAAGTTTAAAAAATGGAATAACCTCAGTTAAGTAGCACTGTTTTGTTTGTTCAAAACCCCTTTCCCCTTCAGTAATTCCCGTTGGCGTAATTCTCTTCTTACATGTTTTATCAAAATCAGCAAATAGTTGACAAAGAACATATATGCTAATTAGAGTTTTACATTCTGTGGGAAGAGTTAAAGGAACTAAGTGCATGGGTGGGTACACCGTTGCTGCAGCTATCTTTCTAAAGGGTGGAGTTTTGGCTTGAAGTTCTTCGGCTTTTATTTTTTCTAAGTCTAAGGACCAAAATATTTGTTCTGGAGTCAACTTAGTTTGAGGTACAAAAATAGCTAATCGGTTCTCCTCAGAGTAATCATGGGGTTTGATTATGACTCGATTTGCTATACATTTGGGATCCTTCATTTTTTCAGCCAATCTTTCTCTATTTATTACTTCTATCTCATTACTCTATTCAAATGATGACACATCGGGAGGGGCATGACCAAGCTTAAGCATTACATTTGCATCATATAATGCAGGTTGGGCAACTTTAACACTCCTAAGTAAAACTGATTTAGGTTCACCTACATCCTTTTCACTATTTTCATCACACAACTTTTTATGCTTTTGAATCATTTGAGCAGTTTGTCTGGTTTGGTCTTGTGTGTACAACTTGTTTTCAATCTTATTCTTTAACGTTTTAAGTCTGGAAAAATCATTTAAGAGTTTTGTTTCTTTTTCTTTGAAATCAAGTTTTAGTGTAATTACACTTTCTTGGATCTCCTGTTTTTGTTTAATAGTTTGATCAAGTTGTTTTCGTAAAGAATATAACTCCTTTTTCAATGTTTCTTCCCTTAAATTATGTTATGTTATGAATGTACGCATTTGACTATCCATTTTCTGCTCACGTTCAGTTAGCTCAAATTTTGCACGTTGTTCATATATGGCCACCTGATCTTTATAGATGTTAAGTCTAGTGGTCAAAGCGTCATCAGGGATAAACACGGTGTTCTCATGCAACTCACAAGCATTATCAACAACAGAAGATGCACTACTTGGTACAACAGACACGTCGTTGTGATTCACATATTGTTCATATGGGATAACATTACTATTTCCTATATCAGCAGTATCTGATTCAACAACGTCTGTTTGTTGTACTTTGTTGGGAATCTTCTGTTCATCGACCATATTATACATGTCATACAGCTTTAGTACCTCAGATATGACAGATTCATTGGAAGGACCATATTGCTGTGGTGATGATACTGCAGAAGACAAATTAGCCATGAAGATGGTTTGAGCAGTGGGTTCATCATCAATGTCTCAGTCAAAAGCATCACAGTCATCAACTTGGAAGATGTTGGGATCATTCAGTGCCAAGTCCTGAACTGGTTGATCATCCATATCAGCATCAAACGTGTTCCCCTCATCACCAGCAAGAAACAATAACTCCTCTTCATCCAAAGCTGCTCCATTCTCTTGAGCTTGCATCAATAGCATCTTATCTTTGAACTAGTCAGAGTTCTGTGGATGCTTTAGTTGAGTGCAGTTCTTTGCTATGTGTCCTAGTCCACCACAGTGGTAACATTTAATCTGCCTTCTCTGTCCCTGATTAGCATTCCCAACTCTATTCTATATGTTACCCCGACCAATGTTCCTTTGATTCACATTCTGCCTTCCTTGAACATTCTGAACCACAACCCTTCCATCTTCCACTATTTCTTGATTACGTGGATTTGATGAAGTTCGAAGTTGGTTGTTGGTTTGAGGGAGTGTTGCTCTGAACTGTTGGACATGTAAAGAAACTTGGTTGGAGAGTTTATCAATCATCTTGTCAGTATGAGAGTATCCTGAGTCCAGTTGGGTGTTCACAGCAGATGGTGGGTGCAAAGATGATTGGACAAATGATGTCTGATTCTGTGATGAAGAGGGATGGTGATAAACTTGATCAAGTGAGGATTGATTGAACGGCTGAACATTTGAGACAAATGCAAGTGGATCATTAGATGTTGTTGGATTGAGTTTTTCCCTCAGTTGACGATCATAGACAGCATGCTTTTCATGTTGTTGTAAGTAAGCATACAGCTGTTCATAATTAGTCTGTCTCAATCCTTTGTTGAGCTTCACGGCTGTGACAAATCTATCCCACTCGGGTGACATGTTGTTCACAAACTTAGAATTGAGCTGGATTCATCTTGAAGTGCTCAAACTCATCATACAACTGAGATTCACGATCTTCTTTGGTCAGTTCAGATCCAGCCAGAAGCATTTTAACATTGTCCCAAACAGCTTTGGCTTCAGTGTTGAAGTTGATAAGCTTGTAAACGTCTTTGGGTAGTCCTTGAATCACAATGTTAGAAGCTCTAATGTCTGCATCATAACGCTTCTTCTCCTCCTCATTAAGATCGTTGTAATTACGTGGCCTGTCGATTCCAAGAGTGACAGTTCCATCCTCAGCGGTAGTGACAACATCTCTAGTGGTGCCCATTTGAAAAGGTCCTTCATCAATGGATTTAAGAATGTTAACACCATTCTCCTTTCCCAAGCAATAAAGTCGTATTCTTTGTGCCCATGATTCATAATCCGTCCTATCAAGCATAGGAGGGCGAGTATTGGACCCGGCAGCTTGAATGTCATCAGAAGAAGTGCTTGCCATGATGTAAACTTGCACGGGATTTTACAATTCTATGATTTAAACCGAGAAATAGATTCTTTCGCGGGATTTTACAAAAATCAAGAATAAACCGTGATTTGATCACTTGAATGTGTTATGATGAAAGTTTGGATCGATAATGATTAGTGATTGTTTGTTAGTTGGATTAGGTGATATGTTGTAAAACTTTGATTTGGTTTGGTTGAAATGATTTTATGTTATGAATTGGATGAGTCACAATCACTAAGCTAAGACCAAAACTCAATGAAGAAAGTTGATCAAAACGCAGTCAAACTTGAGTCAAGCCGCAGCTTAGGAACAGCAAACCTCAATGACATCAAAACACAGTAACTTACAAACCGCAGAGCCCACAAACTGCAGAGACTACAAACCGCAGAAAAAACAAACCGCAGAGGCTTCAAAACGCAACAGGTCAAACCTCAGTCACAACTAGACAAAACGCAAAAGACAGAACTGTCGCTATCACTGCATTTTGTCTTCTTTCCCTTTTTAGTTACAAGTCAAACCGCAGCTTCTTAAATACTCAAACCGCAACAAAATCTTACCAAAACAGCACAAACCGCAACATATAAACTTTTGCCGAGGGTCAAAACGCAGTGAGGAAACTCACTTAAATCTTCCAACAAAACCACAAAATAAGCCGTGTATCACCACTAAACGCAACTAGATATCGTAGAACACCTAAGAGTACAAAGTATAACCAATTTAATCACAAACAAATATTAATCCGTGGTGTTTTCTTTCTATTCTAGTCGAATAAACCAAAAAACAAAAGAAACACCAAATCGTGAACTACAAATCCGAGACACATACAAACACACTAATCAACCTGGCTCTGATACCATTTGTAACATATCATAACACATAAACACACCCACGAATTGATGTTAGACCGAATATGTAGAGAGAGAAAGAGATAGAATGGGAACTTTAGTGAGAGAAAGTGTAAGAGATATTAGATTGCAAATGAAGTTCTAACCCTCTCTTTTGGTAGGAGAGGGTATTTATACATACGAAACAAATGCCTCTAATAGGCTATGGACCGGGCTGAAAATGGGTAAAGACCCGACCCGACTCCATGGTGTTACTATATCTAAACTAATATGATTAAACCTACGAGCTACTTAATGTTAATCCATACTTGGGGTGACCGAGTCTTTCATGTGAATATTTATATTCCTAACAAACCACAATCTGATAAAACCTATGTTGTTAAACTTCGAAGACGAATTCACGGATACGGCAGAAGAGTATGTTATAAGACCGCAGAACGATAAGGGGAAGGCGGTGGCGGATGACGAATTGAGCAAGCCGTTCAAGGAAATAATAAAATGTCCGTTTACAAGAAGGATTATAGAATTCTCAGCCCCTAAACACAAAATACCGATGAACCTCAAACTGTATGATGGGACGACCGACCCAAATAACCACATCAACCGTTTCACAGGAGCGGGAAATCATGAAGAATGGCCAATGCTCGTTTGGTGTTGAATGTTTCAGCAGACATTGGACGGGAAGCCCACAGGGTGGTTCGATAAACTGCCAACCGGAAGTATAGACGGTTGGGACGAACTTCAAAGGAAATTCTTGAACAGGTTCAGTATGCTAAGGGCATGTGTCAAAGACCTCACGAAAATCAGCAAAATTCATAGGAAGGCCAATGAGGGCCTCCCGGACTTCAAAGAGCGGTGGGTAAGTGAGACGAACTATTTTCCGGACGCCCCAGAGATAATGTAGATCTCCTCTTTCATGAATGGCCACCATTGCCCAGAGTTGGCAAAGAAGTTATCGGATAGGATTCCCAAAACAGTCGACGAAATGCTGGAAAGGTTCGATGACTTTATTCGTTCAAAAGAAGCTTTCCGGAGTACTGAACTGCCGAAAGGGGAGAAAGCAAATGTTTACAGAGAATATCGTCCCAACCCTTATAACAACAAGAATGACCATTATGCCCCGAAGGTTCCTTTCGGAGGGGATCGTCGTCGGAACAATCACAAGAATGAGTTCAGACCTCGCAGGAGTGATCACTATGCTCCCTATGTTCCTGCCAGGTATGAAAACGCTGGAAGAGCGAACCCTCATCGCAATGACATCCGAAGATACGAAACTAGGCCGATAGACCTGAACTCTTTGACGAAGGCGCCGCAGGAAATCCTAGCAACCGAGCATCAGCTGAGGCTACCGCAACCCCCATCGTTGAAAGGATAACCCCTCAAAGAAAATCTTGACAAGTATTGCGACTATCATAGTGAGAAGGGGCATCTCACCAACGACTGTTAGCACCTCAAAGAGCAGATAAGAATGGCCGTGGAAATGGGTAAGTTAGAACACCTCTTAAAAGAAGTTAGACAAAGGGGGAGAGCACCACAGAGGGGAGACAACCATGCAAATAAGGGAAAAGTCATTAATATGATCCAGAGTCAAGGGGCTGCAGGAAAACGAAAAGTCACGGATGCAGAAGAGGATTGACTCCGGATCGTACACCATTCCGAGTTATGTTTCAGACGAACCCCTAATAGTCGAAGCCAAAGTGGAGGGTTATACGATACGAAGGGTGTACGTGGATCAAGGCGCTTCAGTGGAGGTAATGTATGAACACTACTTTGAGCATTTGTGCCCTTTCATTAAGGCTCGGCTGAAGGAAACCAACACCCTGATAAAGCTTATTTTGTACATGTTTTTATCGCGTTATTTGTGTGTTTTTATATGTTATTTAGTTATGTTTATGATTGTTTTATGCTTAAAAGTTGTTAAAGATGTGTTCAAGTCTAGGTACAAGGAAATATCAAGAAAGACGAAGAAAAGTTACAAAATCAAGCAAATATTGAAGAAAAGATCATCAACAAAGATATTGATTCATGATATGATTATTTCCATTGTACATGAAAAGGATGAAAAGATGAAGTCAAGATTAAGTGCTAAAAAGTGTATTAAAAGTTGGAGTTACATGCTAGCTTAGAGTGAAAATTCATGTGCAAAAGTTGGTCTCGACCCAAGGTTTACATTCCAGACCCAAGGTCGAAGTTGGGGTTTCAGACGCAAGGTTTACATTCCAGACCCAAGGTCGAAGCTGGGATTCCAGACCCAAGGTTCAGGAATTCGACCTCAGGTTCAGCCGACGTCCAGACCCAAGGTCCATGATTCAGACCGAAGGTCGAGAGAATTCTGAGATGAAGAGTTGCATTAACTCTTAACTTTAACTACCATAATTGCTTGAGTCCGATCATTACCTTCTCATTTATGATAATTGAAGTAATATGACAGTTTTTGGGGTGTTTTACAAGCTTAAATAAGACCCCTTGATGAACTCAAATAAGTACATTTTATCATCATCATTTATCCTATTTATTTGACTTGTTTTATTATATTATATATGAGAATTGATACGTTAATGTTTACTTTTGTAATTCTCAGGTAAAAACAAGTATTATGTGAAACTTGGTGATTTTGGACTAATTATGGAGCAAAACAAGCAAGATGTTAAGAGTCTACTGAAATGTACAAGATCAAGATCATTCTGCTCCAGATGCGCCGCAACACACTTCGTACATACGGCGCATCACTATCAAGATTTCACAAGTGACGATCCAAGACAGCGAAGGACATGCGCTGCATAGATAAATGGAGTTACGCCGCATCTTAAGGCGGTGTACGAATATTCCTGAATATATTAATCTTGGACCCCACGCGAAGTTAAGTCAATGCGCCGCATCTACTTATTCAATGCGCCGCATCTAACCCTCAGACAGAAACTATAAATACCCCAAGGTCAGACACTTAGAGGCTAGTTTTACAAAAAGACCGAAGACCGAAGAAACCCTAAGCCGAATTCAGACGTGTTAGCAGCACAAGACACACCCTAAATGAAGATACAAGAGCTGTAAGAAGGTCCTGCATGTATTCAATTCATTAAGTAGTTTTGTTTTATTGTATTAGTACACTTTAATTCATCAGGATTGATGGGCCGATTCCATGTGACTACGGAAAATCATGGGCACCCCTTAAAAATGCTTTCCCATTAATTAAAGTTTATATGTTGATGTCTTTGGTGACTTTTATTAGTGCATTGATAACCTCTGTGTCTAGCTGAGCATTGCTTGGGTCGCCATGCCCCTTCCTCGCCTATTTAAGAGACGCTAAATAAATAGGATAGACATAAGTAATCATTAAGGGTTTACTCGCCGATAAGATTAGAGCCAACGAGAAAGGGTTAATTATATACACTTCATATAAAACTAGCAATAAAACGAGTGACAAGCTACTTAATTATCAGGACAGGTCTTCTTATTGTCTCAAGTATCTATCTGTGTACGTGTGTGCTAATCGCTGATTCGTGCTCATTAGTTTAGTTTATTATTTTATCATAACCAAACCGTGCCAGTCTCTCAGGCTGAAACCCCTTGCGTTAGATTAGGATTGTACAACTAACTTTAGATATTAAAATACTAATTAGAATAACTAGATAATACGTTCCACTCTTAGTGATCGACACTCTACTTACCATTATATTCATACTGACCGGGTACACTGCTCGTTAAAGTGTGTGTTTTATTGATAAGTCAGCTAAATATAAATTTAAAACTTGAATACTGCTAAAACCACAACGACACACCGTGGATATAAAAATTAGAGCAATACACGCACACATCACCCCTAATCATCCATTTTGGATACAACACTTACAATCAAGCCTTACACCATAAGGACTTGATCACATTTCTACTAAACCCAAAAGAATTAAATAATCTCTGCCATTCTCAAGAAGGTCCCAAGTAGAAGAGTTGGAGATACTTATTAGAAGAGGTGGAAGATTCCCTTGTTCAATTGGAGGCTCTAAGGAGTGCTATAACTCTTTTATTACTCATTGTAATCTTACTTTTGGGTAATTTTTTTTACTTTAATTAATCATGTTAGACCGTTTGATGTTGAATGCAATGTTATGTTTTATGATGATGCTTGTTATGGAATAATTAGTGATGCTTGTTTGGGAATGATGTGACTTTCGAATGAATGTTGGATGTTTAGTTGGTTAGAAAAAGTGATTATTTTCATGAGTTTGTTTAAATATAATTCGTGTTCTAAAACTTGTTGGTTAAATATTATTGGATTTAAAGGTTGAAAAGATTTCTAATATTGTTTAATTCCAAGAGTTAGTGACAAACGGATTGGTATTTGATAAGTGACGAATATCAAGTATGCAAGTTTTTAAATGAATTCGGAAATATTTAAATCATGAGATTGGGTTGAAAAGACTAGTAAGAACTAATTTAACTAATCATCTTTTTCATACATTTGATCACAAAAAGAGCTAGCGTAGTGGGATGAGAATTGTCCGAAAGGACTTACCCGTGAAACTAGTAGAAACATGGATTTTCTTGATATTACCCATTGACTAGAGGTCCTTGTGAAAATTGACATGTGCCTTCTAAGTTTCACCCAAACATGTTCAACATTCTATCACGATTAGTCATGGTTCCTAAACAAGTATTTGGTTGTTTGCTTGATTTGATTTGAAACAATTGTTCGTTTAATTACTCTTAAGTGCTTTAGATCGTGACAGTCTTAAGTACTATTTCTTATTGCTCTTACTTAAATTGCCTAAACCAAAACTAGTAGTCTCTTGGGACGATCCTTATTTACCATCAACAATACTACAATCGAACGAGTATACTTGCTCGTATGTGTTTCTTAGATAAACGGTAAAGAGGTATTTTTAAAAATTTAAAATTTGAGTGAAATTGGGATATAATATATACTACCGTAACGCACATCAAGTTTTTGGCGCCGCTGCCGGGGACTATTATTCCTTTTTAGTTTAGTTTAGGTGTACATAGTAGCGTAAGTTTGTTCTTGTTATTTGCGTAATTTTAGAGTTTGTTTCATGTTTGTTTATGTGATTGTTTGCCTTGTTTGTTTGATGATTGTTAAGTGTTTACTTTGTCCTAGTTTCAATGAGTCTCTCTCGATTTTATTTTTATTAGTTAAGTTAAATATAAAAATATAAAAACTATAATAAAAAAAAGAAGAAAAAGAAAAAAATTTGGAAATTTTTGCTGCAAACCTCCGGTCCGAGATCTCGACCGCCGGTTTGAAGCCATTCGACACTTAAATTTTTTTTTGATTTTCACCTGACCGATGGTCCTGACTCTCGACCGTCCGGTCCTACGCCTCGGTAAAACTTTTTCAATTTCAAATCGACGGTCCAGACCTTCGACCGTCCGGTTTGAGCCCTCAGTAAAACTTTTCACAGCCCAAACCGCCGGTTTGGGGTGTGAACTGCCGGTCCCAAAAAAATATAATATAAAAAAAAAATCTTTTGTTTTTCTTTGTTCTCTTTTCTATTTATTTATTTTAATTGTTATTTAGTTTATTTGTTCTAGATTTTTGTATGATTTCTTTTTCAAGTTACTTAGTTTTTTTTTACTAACCCCTAACGTTTGTTTTGGATGTGTTGTCTATGAATGTTTAGCTTATTTTTAGTTATGGATTCACCTAGCGAAGTTTCGGCTTACTTGGAAAAATTGGAAATGGAATTGATGGATGATGGTGATGCTGTGTCTAGGATGGAAAAAATAGTTGATTTTGAAAAGGTGAAGTTGCAAGCGAAAGGGAAGGAAGTTGAACGTATGGAATATGAGAATGAAAAGCCTCGGGTGGTTACTTTTACCCCGTGCTAAGCTTAGAGAATATGACGAGCCAAATATGAGGTATTCCACACCTTGTGGAATGGAAGGATTAGGAGCTTGGGATGTGGAATGTAACCTTGGAAAAATGATAGTTATGTGACATTTGCTTTCTATGAAAAATTTGGAAATGGGAAATATGACGTGGACAAATATAATAGGAGGATTGCACGGGATGTGAAAATTGATATTCATGGCTATACCTTTGCTATGGATTTGATTATTGATGAGTATGAGGACACGACGGATCCTTCCGTGGTGTTTGGACGAAATTTCTTGTTGGCAACGAAATGTGTTATTGATTTTGATTTAGGTGAAATGCAAGTTAAGGTTGGAGAGTTACAAGATGATAAAGATGTTAATTGGTTACTTGAACAAATGGAGGAAGTTTGTGAAAATGAAGATGGTATTAGTGGGAGCATGGAAATGGTTAAAATGGGAAAGGCCACTCGTTTGAAACAAAAATACCCACCTTTTAAAGGTCTTATACCTTCACCGTCATCATTACCACACCCTACCACACTAATCAAAGGAGAAAGTTCTTCTAACCAAACATCCTCACCAAAAGAAAAACCAACCAAAGTACCCATTGTTGGGAATTAAACTTAAGCAGTTTGTACGGTTGAAGTATACAAGAACAGTTAAGACTGTTGATACAAGGACAGTTAAGACTGCTGATGGAAGAGCAGTTTGGACTGCTGAAGGAAGAACAGTTAAGACTGCTTATGAGATCATGTTGAAACCGTTTTGAAGATAATTATAGAAAAGATATAGTATATATCTTTTTAGTATAGAATGATACGGTTAGATGTGTAACATGTAAAGGACTCTTTACATTATAAAAGGAGATCCTTAGATTAGGGTTTCATATATACAAATACAATACGATATACACATATCATTCAGATCTATTGTAATCGTTCAATATAGTGAAGTGATAAGTTTGGGTGATATCGTTGTTCTTATTGTTTTACTTATTCAATCACCAAACATAATCATATTCTTATAAGTACTTGGTAGTAAATTCCGCGTGCTATCAAGTATATACTCAAAGTATCTCCAACACAACGTGTGTGTTTAGATCCGGTCAAGTGGTATCAGAGCCAGGTTTTTGATACGTTGAGTTTAGAAGAATCAGAAGTATTTACCCACTAGCAATCCAAGAAGATGGACATGGCACTACTAGAAAAAAGGCCTTTAATGACGCGCATTGCGTGTCATAAAAGGGGTCAGATAACGCGCTTTTTGGTGTCATTGATCGACCCGTCATAAAGCTTTATGACACGCATTTCGCGCGTCATAAATTTATGACACGCCTTTTATGACGCTATTTTATGACCCCTTTTTTGCGTGTCATGGTTCAAATTTTTTTTTAAAAAAATAATTTTTATAAAATTAATAATATCCTCACATTAAATAACAGATAATCTCATAATAAAAATAAATACACAAATAGCAAAAAAGCGCATTTCATATATATCAAAACAATGCGTTTCATACAACTACAAGTTATTTTCAAATTCTAAAATTGTAGAAACATATATGGGTGATATACAGGTAAATGTGTAGAACATATATAGCTACATAGAATGTGTTTGCTATTTGGCATCAAGGAGCAGCAGCGGCTTCACTACCACAGTACCACCTGCACTACCACTTGCAGATGCTTGTGTTTGACTACCACAGTGAACCGAATCAAAATGTATTTGAACGTCTGGCTGGTGTCATCTCATTCATTATCACTCTCCGGCTCCCCTGTGTACAAAATCCTTATTAGTAACATCGCCAATTAATAATAACTTATATCATAACAACATTCTTACTGTTAATATAGACCTAATCTGACCCAAACCTTTTAGTCTTGTTACCTAAACCAGTTCCCTTCTTACTGTTCAAACTAAGAATATGGACCCACTCATGTATCTTGTATGTCAACTGTAGCCAAAATATACAGTGTTTTGCGTTACATATGTGTACAAAAAGGTTTGACGATAATGCAAATGCAGTGTAGCAAGTAAAATTTAGGGAAACTTGCAAAAAGTAGAGAGTAGAGACTGCTACACATTTGAGCACGTTGATTCAAATGTAACTGTGCGTCTGTGTGACACTAGTGGGATTCTGAAACAGAATAATCGAATGCAGCAATAAATTGCAATTTGATCAAGTAACTGAAATAGAAAAAACATAAGATGTCTGATACGATTACCATCTCGTTAATGTAGTGCACATGTTTCTAACTAAACATAGTGACAAGCTGACAACGATCCTCATACCAACAATATTATAAACCATATAATGTCAAAGTACGGACACTCGAATATACATCAAAACAAATGAGAAATAGATACCCAAAATGAAGTCTGAAACTTGGTGTGACGAGTTTGCGAATTTACTATCATCTGCCTGCAACAATAACACAAACAAATGTATAAGGGGTTGATATAAGACATAACCACATGGGAAACAGGATAACAATGCATTAGGACACTAATAGCATAAACAAATATATCACTTATAATACTCGTAGAATATCAATACCAATGTCGCATTTAACCATTTAAACATTATTTTTCAAAGAACACCATTATGAACAATCTGACCTTGGTGATAGCTTTGGCTTCTTAAAACACTCGTGATCTTTGAATGTCTGGTAAAGCTTTTCAGCAAAGTTAGCATGATTAGATCTTGGAAACATGCTGCCCCCAACCAATCGACCCTAGTGGTCTCGGTTCACTTTATCTCGGCAGCCCCCAACCAATCGACCACAACAACAACAATATCCACATCATCAAAAATCAACAACCATTAACAAATCTCATCCTAAATCTACTCCCAGCCTCGGCTTTTAGCCGGTATCAACATATCACGAAAATCAAGAAAAGAGCAAAAATAATAAAAAGAACCACAAGGGCCACGGGTCGAACCCATGACCACCAAACCATTATCCACGACACAGCCGTGGGTTTGAACCCACGGTTCGACTTGAATAGAACCAATCCAAACTCAAACACCATAGATCTACTAATAATATGAAATACCTCAAAACATCAAAAGTGTTACAACATATCAAATATGCAAAAAAAAAACTATGGATCTATAAAAAATATTCAAAACATGAAACAAATAAAGATATGAGAACAATTAAAAAAAAAAACCTCAAAAAGCGGAGGATCTCGGTGTGGTGGGGCTCTCGGTGGTGGTGGGGCTCTCGGTGGAGGTGAGGGTCGCCGGTTATGGATCTAGGTGGTGGCGGTGAAAAGAGTGTTTTTGAGAGAGAAGGGAGATTGCAGTTTTTTGTGTTTTGTGTGTGTGTGTTTTTGTTTAATGTGAGTGTATGTTTTTGTTTAATGAACTTTTTGCTACTATGGTCCGTGTTTTTTAAAAATTTTGAGATATGACACGAATTTGATGACACACAAAAATGCCTGTCGTTTATCCTTCAGATTTTACAATTTATGACAGTTTTTTTATGACTTACAATTTTGCGTGTCATTATATCATGTGTGTCATAAAAAGCATGTCATTAAAGGTCCTTTTTCTAGTAGTGTGGAGACACCTCAAACCTCAATCCTTGCTAAACTCCCCATGCTGAAACAGAATGAATACGACTTATGGCGGCTCAGGATAGAGCAATACTTCATGGTGCAAGACTATGCATTATGGGATATTATTATCAATGGTGATTCCTTCAAACCAGTTGCTGTTGAAGAAACACGTGCTGATGGTTCCAAGGTCACAAAGCTTAATACTGAGCCAGTTACAAACGAGGAGAGAATCAAAAAGAAGAATGATCAGAAGGCTAGGAATTTGTTACTAATGGCAATTCCTAATGATCAAGTGCTGAACTTTAGTCATTATGAGTCGGCAAAAACTCTTTTTGAAGCAGTGGTGGAAAGATTTGGTGGCAATGAAGCTACCAAGAAAGCACAGAAAACCCTACTCAAGCAAAGTTATGAGAACTTCACTGCATCATGCAATGAAACTTTGGATCAAATCTTTAATAGGCTTCAGAAGATCATCAGTCAACTTACTGTGTTGAAGATTGTGATACCTCAAGAAGACCTCAACATGAAGTTTCTATACAGTTTACCTGCTGAATGGAACACTTATGTTGTGGTTTGGAGCAATAAACCAGAGCTGGAGAATATGACAATGAATGAGCTCTACAATAATCTTAAGATTGTTGAGCAAAAGGTCAAGAAGAGTGGTAGCACCAGTTCCAGTTCAGAGAATATGGCTTTTGTATCTTCTTCAAACAGTTTTAACCATGAAGATGAAGAAGCAGTTGGTACTGCTATACCAACAGTTAGCACTGCTGGTGTAAAAACTAGCACTGCTGGCTTGACTGATGAGACCATATATGCATTTGTATCAGAACAGTCTGGTGGGTCAAAGATCTTTAATGAAGATCTTCTTCAAATTGCTGAAGATGATTTGGAAGCTATGGATTTGAAGTGGCAGTTGGCTTTGATAAGCATCAGGGCTAAGAAGTATTACCAAAGGACAGGAAATAAGATTACCTTCAATGGAAGAGATATTGCTAGGTATGATAAGTCTAAGGTGGAATGCTTTAATTGTCACAAGATGGGGCACTTTGCCAGGGAATGTAGAGTTCCAAGACAACAAAGCAACCAGGGTCAAGGGTTTAAGAATCAGCAAGGGTCAAGGAGAACAGTAAATGTTGAAGAGCCTTCTTCCAAGGCTATGGTAGCTGTAGATGGAGCTGGATTTGATTGGAGCTTCATGGAGGAAGAAGAGGAACCAGCTAACTTGGGTTTGATGGCTTTCTCAGACACTGAGGTATATAAACCTGAAAAATGTTCTAACTCTTTTCATGCTTTAAAAGATTATGAAAATATTAAGAAACAGTATGATGATCTTAGAGTTGAATATAATCAAATAAGTTTTAGTCTGTCAAATCATAAAAGAGGATTAGCTGTTTTGGAAGAACAAATTGTGTTTATAAAACAGAATGAGTCAAACTTTATTGATGAGATAGGTCTTTTAAAGAGGGAATTGGAAATAAAAGAAAATAAAATGAGTGGACTTGTATACGAACTAGAGAAGCTTAAAAAGGAGAAAGAAAACATCCAGTTAAGTGTAGACACTCTTGAATATACTTCAGATGGAGTTAAGAAGATTGTAGAGAGTCAAATACATAACAAAGCTAAATCTGGTTTAGGTTATAAGTCAGTTGTACCCCCCTTTAGAGGAATGTTTGCTCCACCAGGAATTAACTTAGCTCATACAGGTTTAGAAGAGTTTAAGGATATGGAATTTCCTGGATATGGTGTTAAGATTAGTGAGAATCCTGTTAAATTTATTAAGGCAGAAGATGCTTTTGTGAGTGCTAGTGATAAATCTCTTTCTAAGGAAAAAATGTCCTCTGATAGGAACTCAGATGCTCCAACTATTGAGGAGTGGACATCTGATGATGAGAACGTAGAGGTTAAGGAAAAACCTAATGGTGTTAAGGTAGAAGTTAAACATGCTCCTAAAGTGGTTAAGACTGAAAACATAAAACTAGTTAGGAAAAATGTTAGATATGTTGAGATGTATAGGACTAAGAACAGATCATCAAGTTCTAAGAGTAGTCATAGGAATTGGAATCATTCAAAATCTAAGAAAATGTATGATAGGTTTGCTATGATTAGAAAAGTATGTTTTGTTTGTAGAAGTTTTGAGCATATGGCTGCTTATTGTGATTCTAACCCATGGAAAAAGAGGGTTACTGGGAATGCAAGGGTGAACAGGAATAATAATGCTAGGGTAAATCAAAATGGTCCAACTAGATTGACAAACCCTAATGCAAATCATAAGATGTCACCTAAAGCTGTTATGTTAAAGACTGGCATCAAAACAGTTTCAACTGCTAGTCAAAATCAGTGGTTTAATAACAAGCAAACTGTTACAAGTGCAAAACAATTTTCAAAGCATGCACCAACAGTTAAAAGTCATTTTTATCAGAAAACAGCAATGGCTAATCAGAAGTGGGTGCCTAAGGTTAAACAAGCAGTTCCAACTGCTAGGTCAGCAGTTCCAACTGCTAGACCAGCAAATCCAACTGCTAGGCACTTAAATGTTAAGGGAAAATGGGGCAATGCTGTCAAGGCCTCAGCACATTGGGATAAACATCTTACCAGACCCAATGGTGCATCAAAGACCTCAAACAAGTTTTCTCATCTTGATGCACAAGGCAGATCCAAACCAGCGATGGTTTGGATCCCCAAAAGAAACTAACACCATTATTTTGTGTGCAGGAACATCCCACAAATGACAAAGAAGATAGAGGATTTTCAGACAGTGGATGTTCAAGGCACATGACAGGCAACAAGTCATATCTTTCAGACTTTATTGCTCTGGATGGAGGACCAGTTGTCTTTGGTGGTGGTGTTGGAGGAAGAATTACTGGAAAAGGTGTAATTAAAACTGGTAACCTTGATTTTGAGAATGTGTATTATGTACCAGAACTTAAGTACAATCTTTTCAGTGTATCACAAATTTGTGATAAACAGAACAAAGTTTTATTTACTGATACTGATTGTCTTATACTTTCCCTTGATTTCAAGCTACCTGATGAAAGTCAAGTATTGCTTAAAATCCCAAGAAAGGATAATACATACAGTGTTGAGATGAATAAACTAGTTCCTAAGGTTGGACTTACTTGTCTTGTTGCAAAAGCCACATTGGAAGAATCAATGTTATGGCACAGGAGGCTTGGTCATGTAAATTTTAAAACTATTAACAAAATTGCTAAACATGGATTGGTAAGAGGTTTGCCAAACAAAATTTTTCTAAATGACCAAACTTGTGTTTCTTGCCTTAAGGGTAAGCAACACAGAGCCTCATGTAAGCCAAAGACCCAGAACTCTATTTCTCAAGCTTTGTATATGTTGCATATGGACTTGTTTGGTCCTACCTCTGTGAATAGCTTGAACTTTAAGAGATACTGCCTTGTTGTCACTGATGATTATAGTAGGTTTTCTTGGGTATTCTTTACGAAAACTAAGGATGAGACAAGTGAAATACATAAGACCCTTATTGTTGAAGTAGAAAGCCTAGTTGATAAGAAGGTTAAAGTAATCAGATGTGACAATGGGACTGAATTTAAGAATGGAGTGATGGATGATTTTTGCAGAGAAAAAGGTATTAAGAGGGAGTTTAGTGTAGCTAGAACCCCACAGCAAAATGGTGTAGCTGAGTGGAAGAATAGGACTCTTATAGAGGCTGCTAGGACAATGTTAGCTGACTCTAAGCTACCAGTTTCATTTTGGGCTGAAGCAGTTAGCACTGCTTGTTATGTGTTGAATAGGGTTTTAGTTGTACAACCTCACAATAAGACTCCTTATGAGTTACTTAGAGGTAGAACCCCTGCTTTAAGCTTCATGAGACCTTTTGGTTGTCATGTTACTATCCTTAATACTAAAGACCAACTAGGAAAGTTTGATGGGAAATCTGAGGAAGGTTTCTTTGTTGGTTACTCTTTGCACAGTAAGGCTTTTAGGGTGTTGATGCGTGGGTTTTGCGACCTTACAACAGGTTTTACCTCTCGAGGGATCTCAAGAGGCTTACAACCCCACCAGGCAGTGTACCTGACCGATGTAGTATAGTGTAGTGGTAAGTACGGGGGATTGATCGTTCTCCACAGGGAATAGTGTTCGTTAGGTGTGAAAGGCTACTCTAATTAGGTCTAAGGGTTGAGGAAGATTCTTTTTATGTTTTTATAATTTTATGAAAGCAAGTAAAATCTCGGGTTTTGAAGGAGTGGGCGGAATTAGTTGCTAGTCAACTAACCCAAATTACTACAAATGCAAATAAAATAAAATAACAAAAATGAAAAGTGGTGAGAAACTTATGTGTAGAGAAATGTGTTTACTTAGATTTCCTTACTCCCTAACTATCTTTTACCGGTTAATTAGTGTGCATTAGTCGCGTGGATGACGGGTGTATTCCTTAATACCATTCGTGGGGTGGCGTACTTACTTCCCCAAACTCTACAAGCTCCTACTTCACTCCTATGTCGAGCCGGCTAGGAAGCTCCTAACATGGGATCACTAGAATTCGCTTGTGCATTAAATACAACCATAAAAACCTTTAGTACGCGTTTGGTTCATGTTTCTTAAGACGTTCAAGCAAGTTACCGAATAGGAAGTTAGCCAGTTTTCTTAAGCCTAACATAGATAAACAATCATCCAATACAACTAATAACACACTAACAACCAATAATCAATAGCTAGGTTTCATTAGATCTAAGCAAACACAAGATAAAATTAGCCTAACATGTTAAACAAAAGACAAGCATAAGATAGAATCAAACAACACATAGACATATTGAATGATTAATTGATAACTTATCTTTCAATGAAACATGGAAGATCTCAAGGCAAAAAGCCCTGAAAAAGTAGCTAAAATCGTCTTAGGGTTTTATCCCAAAATTCCACACACTAAGCTCTCCTCAATGACAAAAAATTAGAAAACTATATATAGACTTTGACATCTGACGGCGTCACCTTATGCATTGTGACGCCGTCACCTCGCCGCTTTTAGGGTTCCCGGATGACCATCTTGACGCCGTCCCTCTTTAGCTCTTCAAAAATCCATTCTGGCTTATCAAGGCTTGACGCCGTCGGATCCTGAACGTGACGCCGTCCCCTTATGATTTAAGCCGTGACGCCCTTGATTTAGTTAAAGCGTGACGCCGTCAGAATTCTCATGCAAACTCACTGGCCCGTCATGAGTAAATTTCACATCCAACTTTTCTTGCCAAGGCATGACGCCGTCCCATGTTAATTGTGACGCCGTCAAGAGTAACTTTTAGCCGATTCTTGAGACTTTGCCGTTTTCTTCACTTTAATGCTCCAAAAACGTCCAAAATGCCTCCTTTTCCAGATTTCTCCTCAAAAGTACCTAAAATGACAAAAGGAACGATTTAGGGCAATATTTGATCAAATAAATACGATTTCGGGCTTAAATGACCCCTTAAAAGCGGTACACTTTTCGCCTCATCAAATACCCTTACACTTGAGATTTGCTTGTCCTCAAGCAAATGCGCTTTTATTCTAATCAAAATACAAGTTAGGGGTCATTTAATGCAAACATAAAAGTAATTACAACAAATAATCGTTCCACTTCAATCATAATAAGCACGGAGATTATATACTAGCACCTCACAAGTAGTGTTTAGATACTCACATCTCTCAAGTGTCATCAAAATAAATCTCATAAATGAAAACGGAAAATATCTCTCACTACCTGTCATAGCAAATAGATTACCATAGGCTTGGGAAAGGATCGAAAACCTCCTCCACTAGGCGTAAGCACCTAAGATAAACTATCAAAGAGGGCTTTTAAATGGGTTATAACGTTAGGTGTAGGGAAAAGGAAAACACGGTTTTGTTGGATACGGGATATTTTACTGGTGGCGAGTTAAAGATCTTGATCAATTACATGTACTATACAATGTTGCTAAGCCAAGACTAGACTCGATCTTAAGCTAGAAACGAAATAACATAAACATAAAATAAACATAAAATAAAACGGGATGGTAGTCCGTATGTTTTTTTCTATTTTTCTTTTTCTCATTTTTTTGTATTTTTCTTGATTTTTTCGATTTTTTTTTTTTTTTTTTTTTTTTTTTTTTTTTTTTTTTTTTTTTTTGCATACACTTTTACCCTACCATCCAAAATAATACATCATAGGGGCGTTGCATCCCCTTACACTTGAACTTTTACATAACTTTACAAATACTAATCTAATGACTCGAATTAAGATAATTGAAAAACTTGGAGTACTTTTAAAACATTTAGCACATATGGGGGTAATAAATGATGTTCTTCCCCATTACTCCATTACACTAGTACTTTACCCATGAGTCCCAATCGTCCCAAAACAATATGTACAAGGATATGACTCGACTTAGCAACCATGTAATCAACTAGATAATTAACTTGGGTTTAAACAAATGTTGTCACAATAATGCACTAAAAATGAGTGCATACAAGGTAGGCTAAGGCGATTTGGGTGTACATTTTAGTGGGGTGTAACAAATTCTTCCTTTAAGTAAAATGCTTAAAGGTTGAAACGAAAAGATAGGCTCTGAGGGGTGTACTAGGGGTATCGTGTACTAAAAATGAGTACAACGCAAAGGGTGTGGGAGAATTACTTGACCAATGTAGCCAATGTAATTATAACAAAAACACAGGTGTAAAACATGGGTTAATCCTAATGCCTCTTATCATGTAGTAAATCTAACTACACGAATGTAGTCTCACTTGTGGCCTCGGAATGGTCCTAACGCAAGTTCTAGAATCTAAGTGCTACCGGTACACACATCATAGCATAAATGCTTTTCCTACCAATTCTAGGGGCGAACCTCACATATTTGGGGGTGGAAAATTTTTTAGTGGTACGGTTTTTGTGCTAGTCATATAACTCCTATCCATGAGACGCTTATTAGGATCAAAGTTTCACTCCTATATGTTGTAAAAAATTTTAAATTTGGCACTAAAATTACCTTAAAAAGTATTTCTCTCAGTTTTATTACACATCTACCATCAAACAAACAAAAATCAAGCGCAATTGTATTCTCTAAAATCGTACTTTTACCCTCCCCTTACACTTAAGATGAACATTGTCCCCAATGTTCAAATAACAAGATGTAAAAGAATAAAGTAAAAGAATGAAATCAAATACTCCCCTGATTCGCTCGTTGGATAATGAATTTACACGGTTAAATCTTCCTCCAAAGAGAATGTTGAAGCTCCATGACTAATGCATCGCCATAAGCTTGATTCAAAACATTTCCTTGTCCAAAATAACCTGTTGAACCTGAGAAAACAAACACGAAAACCTGCATAACATCGGCGGGATAAAATCTATATATAAGGATATAATGCTTGTGGAATGATAACTTTGCAGATTCCTGGAGATTATAAGTTGGAGATTTTAATAAAAACTTTTTATGAAAACAAAATTTTCAAAAATTTCTGGAAATTAAATCTGACGCCGTCAGGTTATAACCCCTGACGCCGTCAGAAATGACCTGACAAAAATTTTCGTTTTAAGTTTCCGGAAAATTTCTGGAAAAACCTTTAACTTACTTCCTGGAAATCCTGCAAAACATCATTATGACTCGATACAAGCATTTGACTCAAACAAACACGAATATGTATGTTAATTTATTATTATTATGATTCATGTTCATTTGTTCTAATAAACCGATTTGACTTTCCCTTACACTTATCTTTTGCAAAATACCTTTATATGTAGTTAAGACGAAGTTAAAAACAAAATAAAGCATTTTCACAATTTTAGTTTTGAACATGAATCAATAATAATAAAAATTAAACATACATACGGAAGCAAATAAAATCAAACAAACAAATAAATAAACACACAAAGCAAATAAAACAAATAAAGATTGGGTTGCCTCCCAAGAAGCGCTTTTCTTTATTAACGAGTCTTGTAGCTAGACTCAAAGTCACGCTACCCTATGTAAGTAAGCTCGTCATCGAGGACGTCTTTAGGGTTAAGCTTGGATTGAAGTTTCCTATTGGTCCGCTTAGTACGATATGTCTTTTCAAACTTCTCTCCATCCGGGTCATACAATGTCATCTTGATATGCCATGACCCATCTCCATCATTGGGTGGTTTATCCCAATTCCACTTATGATCATCTTCCTCACAAATCCACTTATTCATTCCTAGGTTAATTGGCAAAACTCCTAGGAAATCAATCATCCTTCTAAAAACTAGAGGGTCTTCAAATGGATCCAATTCGGTGTCCCTAGCCAAGAGTTGCTCTACCGAATGCGTTCGGTTAACAAAGTCCTCTTCTAGGTGAAATGGGCGTTGGGGTCCTATGAAGTCTCTATCGATCCAAGGTCCATATCTAGATGGTCTCCTATTTAATTCTAACCAATGGGGTGTCGGTTCCTCACTAGTATCATAGGCATGTTTCTTAACATCATAGACTGACCAAGTATCCCCTTCTCCTACCGCTATCTTGGATTCCTTACAATCAATCATAGCACTAGCGGTCGCTAAAAATCCTCTACCTATCAACAAGGGGCATGTAGGGTCGCTAACCATATCAAGGACGTGGAAATCGGCTAAAATGGTTAGCTTTCCAATGTGTACTAACACGTCCTTAACTACTCCAACCGGGTAAGCAACACTTCCATCCGCTAAGCCTATTATCACCTCGGTTTCTTCAAGTTTTCCAAGTTTTAGAGAGGTGTAGAGAGGTAACGGAAGTAGGTTAAGGCTTGAACCAAGATCGGCTAATGTATCATAAGCCTCCGAATTACCGATCTTGCAAGGTAGAACAAATAAGCCCGGATCATCTAACTTCTTAGGTAGCTTGTTTTGAACAAAGGCGGTCCCTTTTTCGCCTAACTTGAGCTTCTTCTCATCAACAACCGGACTTTCAAGGTGGAGCTCCTTGAATTCATCGTCAAGGTTTTGAGTGGGAGGTGTTTCAACTATGTTGTTGACCAATTTGGATGTCATAACTTCTTGGTCACTTGGAATGATTTGGGTTTGTTTGAAACACGTGCTCATGGAATTGACCGAATAATATTGTGGACAAGAACTAGGGGACGAAACCGATGAAATAGCGTTGACGTTTAGTTTCGGGTTCTTGACCGTGTTGCTAGGGAGTGCTCCCATTTCTCGGTCATTGAGGGCTTTCAACAAGGTGTCAATCTTGTCGGTCATCTCGCTTTGTTTTTGTTTGAAATCGGCTTCAAACTTGGCTAAACGAGCTTCTTGAAATGCCATAAATTGAGACATCAATCCTTCAAAGTTATTGGTACTACCATTGCCGGAAGGATTGTTGTTGAAAGTACGGTTCGAGTTGGAACCGCTTGATTGGAAACGATTAGGTGGGTTGGAAGAATTGATTTGTTGTGAGTTTTGGTTTTGTTTCCACCTAAGGTTCGGGTGATTTTTCCATGAGGGGTTGTATGAATCACCATAATGGTTTGGCTCGGGCTTGAAAGTGTACCACTTGTCTCCCGCTCCGTCGGTACGCGAGGATGCGTAGTCCACAAAAGCTTGTTCGGGGAGTTCCATGCAATCACGAGTGTCGTGGGGACCACTACATAATTCACATGAAGAAGTGATTTTGTTCACTTGGCTTGAAGGTTTAGGAGCCTCGTAGGATTTCATGAGAAACTTGACTTGGTCTTCAAGTTCTATGATCCTACGGTCGGAAGTGCTTGAATTGTTCAAGGGCAAAGATATTGCCTTGACCGTTTTATTCAAATCACGGGGATCACTCCAACTTTCGTTGTCATAAAGAGCAAGATCCTCTAGGAGAGCCCATGATTGTTCCGCACTTAGATCACGTAGCTTGCCACCGGCCGATTGGTCAATGGTTTGCCTCGTGGAGAGATTGATATGGTCATAGAAGATTTGGACTTGGAGCCAAAGTTCTATGCCATGGTGAGGGACTTTTTGGAGTAAGTCCTTGAATCGAGTCCATGCCTCATAGAGAGTTTCGCCTTGACGTTGTTGGAACATCAAGATATCATTCCTTAGCTAGGTAGTTCTTCCCGGTGGGAAAAACTGAGCAAGGAAACGAGTGGTGAGATCATCCCAAGAGGTGATGGATCCTGCGGGTTGACGTTCTAGCCACTGACTAGCTTGGTCCCGCAGAGAGAATTGGAAGAGACGCAATCGGGTCGTCTCTCGAGTGGCAACATCAAGGTCTATAGAATCAACGATTTTAAGAAAGTCCTTGAGATGTTGATTAGGATCTTCAGAACGAAGTCCATGGAATGCGCATCCGCTTTGCACCAACCGGATGGTGTCGGATCGCAAGGGTGTGATATTGGCTCCTTGTGTGAGCTCAATGGTGTTTCGATAGCCGTGGTGGCTAGGACGGGAATACTCTCCTAAAGTACGGGCTCTAGGAGGTGGTGGTGGTTGTTGTGGTGGTGGGTTGTGTGGGTTAAGGATATTACCATCTTCCATGATGTCGGATGGTAATGGTTACGAACAAAGACACGAAGAAAATAGATAGACTAAAGAAAACCTAGAAAAATAAAATAAAAATCTCACTAGAAAGGAATCTAGTGAGTAGACCTAATAGAAATAAAAATTCACCCTAAACAATAACTACTCCCCGGCAGCGGCGCCAAAAACTTGATGCGTGGGTTTTGCAACCTTACAACAGGTTTTACCTCTCGAGGGATCTCAAGAGGCTTACAACCCCACCAGGCAGTGTACCTGACCGATGTAGTATAGTGTAGTGGTAAGTACGGGGGATTGATCGTTCTCCACAGGGAATAGTGTTCGTTAGGTGTGAAAGGCTACTCTAATTAGGTCTAAGGGTTGAGGAAGATTCTTTTTATGTTTTTATAATTTTATGAAAGCAAGTAAAATCTCGGGTTTTGAAGGAGTGGGCGGAATTAGTTGCTAGTCAACTAACCCAAATTACTACAAATGCAAATAAAATAAAATAACAAAAATGAAAAGTGGTGAGAAACTTATGTGTAGAGAAATGTGTTTACTTAGATTTCCTTACTCCCTAACTATCTTTTACCGGTTAATTAGTGTGCATTAGTCGCGTGGATGACGGGTGTATTCCTTAATACCATTCGTGGGGTGGCGTACTTACTTCCCCAAACTCTACAAGCTCCTACTTCACTCCTATGTCGAGCCGGCTAGGAAGCTCCTAACATGGGATCACTAGAATTCGCTTGTGCATTAAATACAACCATAAAAACCTTTAGTACGCGTTTGGTTCATGTTTCTTAAGACGTTCAAGCAAGTTACCGAATAGGAAGTTAGCCAGTTTTCTTAAGCCTAACATAGATAAACAATCATCCAATACAACTAATAACACACTAACAACCAATAATCAATAGCTAGGTTTCATTAGATCTAAGCAAACACAAGATAAAATTAGCCTAACATGTTAAACAAAAGACAAGCATAAGATAGAATCAAACAACACATAGACATATTGAATGATTAATTGATAACTTATCTTTCAATGAAACATGGAAGATCTCAAGGCAAAAAGCCCTGAAAAAGTAGCTAAAATCGTCTTAGGGTTTTATCCCAAAATTCCACACACTAAGCTCTCCTCAATGACAAAAAATTAGAAAACTATATATAGACTTTGACATCTGACGGCGTCACCTTATGCATTGTGACGCCGTCACCTCGCCGCTTTTAGGGTTCCCGGATGACCATCTTGACGCCGTCCCTCTTTAGCTCTTCAAAAATCCATTCTGGCTTATCAAGGCTTGACGCCGTCGGATCCTGAACGTGACGCCGTCCCCTTATGATTTAAGCCGTGACGCCCTTGATTTAGTTAAAGCGTGACGCCGTCAGAATTCTCATGCAAACTCACTGGCCCGTCATGAGTAAATTTCACATCCAACTTTTCTTGCCAAGGCATGACGCCGTCCCATGTTAATTGTGACGCCGTCAAGAGTAACTTTTAGCCGATTCTTGAGACTTTGCCGTTTTCTTCACTTTAATGCTCCAAAAACGTCCAAAATGCCTCCTTTTCCAGATTTCTCCTCAAAAGTACCTAAAATGACAAAAGGAACGATTTAGGGCAATATTTGATCAAATAAATACGATTTCGGGCTTAAATGACCCCTTAAAAGCGGTACACTTTTCGCCTCATCAGGTGTACAATACAAGCACCAAGCGATGAGATGAAGAAGATAACGGTGATAAAGGAATGTGAAAAACTTGACAAGAAGAATTTGAAAGAGTTGCTTGATGATGATAGATATTGTTTGGTTGATCAAATTGCCAATGTGATTCGCAACCCACCACCACCACCACCACAACAACCTCAACAAAATATCAGAGAATCTTCGGGGTTGAATTCGAGTTGGGGTGATTGGCATGCGAATTTGCCACAAGAGGAGAGAAGAGATGTTTGGAGAGACATGACGATGATGAGGATTGGACACCAAATGGATTATTATGCACCAATTCTTACCCACCTTGGACAGCAGAGTGAACCAACTTATTCATTCCCAATGACGTATGCACCAATTAGTGTTCCACCTTACCCTTACCCATATACGCCTTATCCATCAGGACATGTACCTTACCCGACGTCTAGCTCAAATCAAGGAAATGAGGGGTACAATGTTAACCAGGAAGCTTTTGCGGGGTATTATTCTAATGTAGGAACGCAAGGCTATGAAGCGGGAACGTTATCGGGTGAATTTGGATTTGGAATGTTGGTTGACTATCAAGGTGACGATATGGAGGATGAATGATTATGATTATCATTCAAGATTATGTGATGTGATGAACACAAATTTTATTTTATTCGTACTTTATTATTATTACGTTATGTAGGATTATAACTATTCTTATGTTTTAGAACTATGATTATCTTTATTTAGGATTTTAAGGTATTTTGGTTATTAGTATCTTTGTTTTTGTGTTTGTGTGTTTATTTTTTTTCAGGTTAAGATTCCATGAGATCATTGCTCGTTCATATGGTTGGTATATTTTGGAGCTTGGAGTTTCCAACTCATGCGTTTAACACCAAATATGGATCTCGCTTGAATTCTCGGTGATATCATTTACTATTCTATTTTCACTCTTTCCTTTACTTTGAAGTTAATTTTTCACATTGAGGACAATGTAAAACTTAAGTGTGGGGGAGGGAAGTAAATAGTGAAAATGATTCAATTTTAAAAAAAATTTGTGACTATTTTGGAAATTGTTTTATTGCCCTTTAGGAAGTAGTTGTTTTTACACGTAAAAGATTATATAATTGAAAGAACTTAAAATTTTCCAATAGTATAAAATGGCAATTTGAAATTTTTAACGAATCTCGGTTAAGTGAAATGATCTGTTCTTAGGATTGATAACATTACTTGAGCATTTTTAGCCTATTCTACCAAATATGTGAGGATTTGAGCCTATCATTCGAAGCATATATTTTTATACTTAAATTCTATTTTCTTGCTAAGAGTGTGCCGGTGATTGAATTGATTCTAGAACTTGTGCTTGTCATGCATTACGAATTCCAAAGTAGGGTCACATTCGTGTGATATAAATGAATTTAAATGATAAGAGGCAACTTATGATTTAACCAAATGGCCTTCCATTTACATATATTGATATATTAGCTAGCCGAATCGGTTAGTTAACCACCTACTCTATGGACCCATTTGTTAGTACTCAATTTTAGTGCTAGATACCCCTAGAACACCCTTTGAGCCTATCTTTTCATTTTTGTTGCATCCAGAAAAATAAATAAAAAAAGTATTTGCGCCCTTTAACCTTTAGCCTAACCCTTTTTATTCAAGTTGAATCGATGAATTACTTGTTGGTGGGTTGAAGAAGTTTTTGATGATTATGAGCTTACACTTTGTATTTCGGATATACCTTTTTGATGGAGACGAAGGTAGCTACTTCTTATTTGTATTTTTTGAGGTATATGCTCATCCAAAGTGTGAAAAAAAAAAAAAAAAAAAAAAAAAAAAAAAAAAAAAAAAAAAAAAAAAGGAAAAGAGCCAATGAGCTACAATTATGAAGATTAGCCAATGAGCTAAGACTTGATACGAATGATGATCGATGAATAAAATAAAGGAGGAAGGAAGAATTGTTATGAAGGCTATAATCATTTGGGGATACATGGTTCGATTGTTTTTTTTTTTTTTTTTTTTTTTTTTTTTTTTTTTTTGCAACAAGTGATTCTGGTATTTGACTTGATTATTGTATATTATATCCACTAAAATAATCCCATGTCTTATCCTAACCCTTTTTGCTTTGTGAAGATATCGATTGTATGAATATTATAGTGACCATCCGGTTTTTGAAAGGTTGGAAAACGTCGCTAGCGAACTAGAGCGTGTTTTGGTGACCATCCGTTATGTAAGTAACGTTGTTAGCGAACCAAGGTACAAACTAGTGACCATCCGTTATTCAACTAATCAAAAATTCGTTGTTAGCGATCTATTATATTTGTGCAGTAGTTATTGGAGCATAAGTTAATATTAACCCTTAGCCTAACATTTCAGCCCGAATAAAAGTCCTCTTTGATAAATTGATTTATTTCTTACATGATTTGGATTAGTTTTGATACTTGTACAAGCCTATGGTATGACATGAAATCACGACTGAGCAATTGAGTGAAATATATCCCCTACAAAAGAAATGAGAAGCTTAGTTGTGTTATCTAGCTTGACCGAGTATGTTGTTTAAATTTCACATATTAAAAGTAAAAATCACTTTTTGACCTTTTTGCCTTGGTAACAAGGAAGATTAGTGAAATTTTTTAGAAAATCATGATTGGTGGCTATTGGAAAAATAATTTTTCTAAAGATTACTTTGCTTGAGGGCAAGCAAAACTTAAGTGTGGGAGATTTGATAACGCTTATTTTGTACATGTTTTTATCGCGTTATTTGTGTGTTTTTATATGTTATTTAGTTATGTTTATGATTGTTTTATGCTTAAAAGTTGTTAAAGATGTGTTCAAGTCTAGGTACAAGGAAATATCAAGAAAGACGAAGAAAAGTTAGAAAATCAAGCAAATATTGAAGAAAAGATCGTCAACAAAGATATTGATTCATGATATGATTATTTCCATTGTACATGAGAAGGATGAAAAGATGAAATCAAGATTAAGTGCTAAAAAGTGTATTAAAAGTTGGAGTTACATGCTAGCTTAGAGTGGAAATTCATGTGCAAAAGTTGGTCTCGACCCAAGGTTTACATTCCAGACCCAAGGTCGAAGTTGGGGTTTCAGACCCAAGGTTTACATTCCAGACCCAAGGTCGAAGCTGGGATTCCAGACCCAAGGTTCAAGAATTCGACCTCAGGTTCAGCCGACGTCCAGACCCAAGGTCCATGATTCAGACCGAAGGTCGAGAGAATTCTGAGATGAAGAGTTGCATTAACTCTTAACTTTAACTACCATAATGGCTTGAGTCCGATCATTACCTTCTCATTTATGATAATTGAAGTAATATGACAGTTTTTGGGGTGTTTTACAAGCTTAAATAAGACCCCTAATCATCCATTTTGGATACAACACTCACAATCAAGCCTTACACCATAAGGAATTGATCACATTTCTTACTAAACCCAAAAGAATTAAATAATCTCTGCCATTCTCAAGAAGGTCCCAAGTAGAAGAGTTGGAGATACTTATTAGAAGAGGTGGAAGATTCCCTTGTTCAATTGGAGGCTCTAAGGAGTGCTATAACTCTTTTATTACTCGTTGTAATCTTACTTTTAGGTAATTTTCTTTACTTTAATTAATCATGTTAGACCGTTTGATGTTGAATGCAATGTTATGTTTTATGATGATGCTTGTTATGGAATAATTAGTGATGCTTGTTTGGGAATGATGTAACTTTCGAATGAATGTTGGATGTTTAGTTGGTTAGAAAAAGTGATTATTTTCATGAGTTTGTTTAAATATAATTCGTGTTCTAAAACTTTTTGGTTAAATATTATTGGATTTAAAGGTTGAAAAGATTTCTAATATTGTTTAATTCCAAGAGTTAGTGACAAACGGATTGGTATTTGATAAGTGACGAATATCAAGTATGCAAGTTTTTAAATGAATTCGGAAATATTTAAATCACGAGATTGGGTTGAAAAGACTCGTAAGAACTAATTTAACTAATCATCTTTTTCATACATTTGATCACAAAAAGAGTTAGCGTAGTGGGATGAGAATTGGCCGAAAGGACTCACCCGTGAAACTAGTAGAAACATGGATTTTCTTGATATTACCCATTGACTAGAGGTCCTTGTGAAAATTGACATGTGCCTTCTAAGTTTCACCCAAACATGTTCAACATTCTATCACGATTAGTCATGGTTCCTAAACAAGTATTTGGTTGTTTTCTTGATTTGATTTGAAACAATTGTTCGTTTAATTACTCTTAAGTGCTTTAGATCGTGACAGCCTTAGGTACTATTTCTTATTGCTCTTACTTAAATTGCCTAAACCAAAACTAGTAGTCTCTTGGGACGATCCTTATTTACCATCAACAATACTACAATCGAACGAGTATACTTGCTCGTATGTGTTTCTTAGACAAACGGTAAAGAGGTATTTTTAAAATTTTAAAATTTGAGTGAAATTGGAATATAATATATACTACCGTAACGCACATCACACGCCTTTGGTGGGATTCGCCGGAGAGTCCATAAAACCGTTGGGAAAAATAGAATTGGAAATCCGTTTTGGAAGTCAAGGTTTGTTTCATAAAACTGTGATGAAATTAGTCGTGGTAAGGTCTCCCTCTCCGTACAACATCATATTAGGACGCTCCGAACTAAAAAAGCTATGGGCTATCCCCTCAAACATTCACTCGATGATGAAGTTCCCTACTCCGAGAGGCATAGCGACGTTGGTTACTCGGTCAATCATTATTTCAGAATGCCGCAATTTGGAGGAAAAACAGATGGTAGAGAGAGAGGCAAACAATGAATCTCAGAATACCGAGATAACAGGGGAATTGACTGGGAAGAACGAAGAGGTCATGGTACACCCGGCGTACCCGGATCAACTGGTAACCATCGGAGGAAACTTCTCCCCAGAGTGCAGAAGGCAGTTAATTAAGTTGCTCAAAAATAGTCAAGATGTATTCACCTGGGAGCCAGCGGATATGACAGGAATACCACGACGAATTACAGAGTATAGGCTCAACATAAATGTCCAAGACCGACCGATAGCACAAAAGAAAAGGACCTTTTCAGCGGAAAAGAACCAAGCTATAACCTAAGAAGTAGAGGAATGGGTGAAGGCTGGGATAGTTCGGCCGGTGCGGTATCCGACATGGATCTCCAACCCGGTGCTAGTAAAGAAGTCCGATGGTAGTTGGAGGATGTGTATCGATTTCAAGAATCGCAACTCGTCTTGTTTGAAAGACTATTACCCACTACCTAAAATCGATTGGAAGATAGAGTCAGTCATGGGGTTCCGGTACAAATGTTTCTTAGATGCTTACAAGGGATACCATCAGGTGCAAATGGCTAAGGACGATGAAGAAAAGAAAGCTTTCTATACTGAGCATGGGACGTACTATTATACCAAAATGCCGTTCGGATTAAAAAACACCGGAGCCACGTATCAGCGGCTGGTAGATTTCGCCTTTCAGTCGCAGATAGGAAGAAACTTGGAAGCGTATGTAGATGACATGGTGATAAAAAGCAAGACTGAGAAAGAATTATTGGCCGACATAGCAGAAACATTCGACAATCTCCGACGGATCAACATGAAATTGAACCCGAAGAAATGTTCCTTCGGTGTGGAAGAGGGAAAATTCCTTGGTTATATGGTGACGTCCGAAGGGATTAGGGCAAATCCGAAGAAAACTAGGGCTATCGCGGATATGCAATCTCCAAAGTCGCTCAAGGAAATGCAAAGTTTAAGCGGCAAGCTAGCGGCTCTAAACCGTTTCTTGTCCAGGTCGGCAGAAAGGGCACTTCCGTTTTTTGACACACTGAAAAATATCACAAAGGAGAATCAGGACGAATACCGCTGGATGGAATAGGCCGAATCGGCTTTTCAGGAGATGAGAAAGATGATCCTTGAGCTTCCTTACCTGACAACCCCAAAACCGAAGGAAGACTTGTATGTATACCTGGCGGCATCAAAGGAAGCGATGAGCGGAGTACTGCTGGTAGAAAGGGAAGGAAGGCAAATCCCGGTACATTATGTAAGCCGAACGTTACACGAGGCCGAGAGGAACTATGCTCCGGTTGAAAAGTTAGCTTTGGCCTTGCTACACCTATCAAGAAGGCTTAGAAGATATTTCGAAGCCCTTCCCATAAAAGTCATCACGGACCAACCCATTAAACAGATATTGAACAAAGCGGAAGCATCGGGAAGGTTGGCCAAGTATACCGTAGAGCTGGGGGCTTACAATATTACATACATGCCCCGAAATGCTGTCAAGGGGCAGGTCCTAGCGGACTTCATAGCAGAAATACCATTAAGCTCATCCGACCAGGTTCTGAAAGAAGGGGGCAAGGATATATGTGACATCTCCGGCCAGGAAGAATGGGTGTTATATACTGACGGAGCGTCTAGTAAATCAGGCGCCCGGGCAGGTTTGGTACTAATCGGTCCGGACCAAACAGAATACACCTACGCCATCCGGCTAAACTTTAAAAGCACCAACAATGAGGCGGAGTATGAGGCCTTACTAGCAGGATTAAGAATCGCTCGGAAAATGAAGGTGCAGGTGTTGGAAGTCAGGGTGGATTCCAATTTGGTGGCAAGCCAGATTAACGGGGACTTTGTTGCGTACAAAGATAGCATGATACGATACTTAGCAAAGGCCAAAGAGTATATTGCATGTTTCGACCAGTTCAAGATTCGGAACATTCTGAGAACACAGAATCAAAAAGTGGATATACTTAGCAAACTGGCATCCGTGGCATTCGATCATCTGACGAAAGAAATCCTTGTGGAAGTCTTGGAAAAGCCATCGACAGAAGAAGAAGTTGTCAATGCCATTGTGGAGGAAGAGGAAGAAAACTGGATGACCCCAATCATTCGGTGCAAGCAGGAAGGTGTTTGGCCGGAAGACCAGAACGAGGCCCGAGCTCTCCGGATGAAGATAAACCATTACACTCTAATTGATGACGTACTTTTCAAAAAGTCTTATCTGGGCCCAATGTTAAGATGTGTCGGACCACTCCAGGCAAATTACATCATCCGGGAGGTGCATGAAGGAGCATGTGGGATGCACTCCGGACCACGATAGGTGGTAGCAAAGTGGATGAGGTAGGGTTATTATTGGCCAACCATGCACCGAGATACAAGGGAAGTGATCCAGAAATGTGATTCTTGCCAAATACATGCACCTGTTCCGAAGCTCCCGACGACCGTGATGAGTTCAATCATGGCGCCTTAGCCGTTCTATCAGTAGGGAATGGACGTGTTGGGACCCCTACCGGAAGCTCCGGGGAAAATCAAGTTTGTTATTGTGGCAATCGACTATTTCACCAAATGGATGGAAGCCAAGCCGTTAGTAAGAACGACCGGGAAGGACGTCAAGAAATTTGTCTGGGAGAACATAGTGTGCAGATTCGGATTACCGAGGGTAATTGTGACGGACAACGGGAGTAACTTCATTCATGATCCCTTTAAAAGTTGGTTCGAGAGGTTGAATATAACCCAGATAAATACCGCTGTGGCCCACCCTCAAGCCAACGGATTAGTAGAAAGAGCAAACAAGAGCCTGATGAAAGGATTCAAATCGAGGCTCGGCAGGGAAAGAGCCGGATGGGTAGACGAATTACCAAATATCTTATGGGCGCACCGTACTTCTCTGAAGACAAGCAATGGAGAAACACCGTTCAGCCTCCCGGCAGAAATAGGAACGCCTACCTTTCGGACCATGGTAACGGAAGAAAAGAAGAATGACGAGAGAATCTGCCTAAACCTCGACCTACTGCAAGAGCGAATGAAAATGGCTGCAATCCGGGAGGCAAAGTACAAAAAGAAGATAGAGCAGTGATTTCTCCTGAACCGTAAGGGAGAAAAATGCAATTTAAATCCGTGGGAGTTAAGTACATGAGTACAGAAAAGTACATCCCCGGGTCGTTATGTCCCAACGAGGTGTGTAAAATGTAATACAACGAATGTGTGTGTTGAAATGATATGGAATATACAAAAACAGGAATCTGACTGACTAACACTAGGAATGTGAATAGTCATAGCTCTGTCACAGCTGTATCGTTAAAAACGTACAATCAGAAACCTAAAAACGCGAAAGATTTACAAACGTACGTTTAACTTAAATTAAACGCAAACGTACAAAACGAAATAAAACAAATATTCCCAAAGAAGGAATTTGCATGCCTTAACGGCTTAAATGCAAATTAAATAAAAATAAAATGAATAACTATATTTACCAAGCTATTATTATAATAATTAGAAAATCTAAAAACCTAAAACGTAAGTTCTATCTAAAAAAAGTGAAAGATAATTAAAAACGACTAAAAACGTAATAAAAATGATTATCTAAGACTTACGTATACAAAAACTACAAAGAAAACTAAAAACGCGCGTTATTAATAAAAATAACGTACGTGCGCAAGTTAAAACGTAAAATTTATGAAATATAAACACTATGGGTATAATTATATTTTTTACAGGTTCTATTTAACAAAATAAAATTTTAGAAAAAAGAATTATATTTTTTTGACTTTTATATTTTTTATTATGAATTAATTACTATTTTACAAATAAAAATACGAAATAAATACTAACACTAATCTAAAAAATCTGAAAATTTTTATATAAATACTTTATAACATAACAAATTTATTAAAAATAAAAACAAACCAACAGCTTATTCGGATAAGCTGTAATAAGCAGAAAAGGAAAAATAAGCTTAAACCGAAAAGAGTGGTTAAAAGGAATTAAAGTGGAGACTCTAGCAGAACTGGTGCTCCAGAGCATTTGGGAAGGTGGTGTGGGTTGTGCGCATGTTATATTAGCGAGAGGTCCAGTGTTCGAATCCCACACCCCATTTTTTTTTTGCGTTTTTATTTTTTTTTCGATTTTATTTTTACAAAATAACTTTTTAACTAATTATAAGTACTTTTTACAAAGGGAGTAATTTTAGTTTAGGCTAAATAAGCTAGAAATGAGATGCTTATTTACACAGTAGGCTTATATAAGGTTTTTTTAAAAACTTGATTTTTCTAATGAAACTAAGGGTCGAATTTTAAGCTATGGGCTTTTGGAAAAAAAAACTAAAAGCTACTGAGTTAAGTATGAATAAGCTAGGGGAGTCAAGAAAAGCTAAGGTTAAAAGTTTAAAAGCTCACAACAAGCTTGTTGCTTGTTTGGCTGCTGTTGTGCAGCCTGCATAGGGCAAAACTTGCCCAATTCGAGGGCTATTTTCGAGGTCTAAGAGAGTTCCAAAATTCGAACAAAAAATACCCTATGTACCTGAGCTGGTGGAGATTAATAATCAAAAAGAATTAGCTAATAAGAGCTTATGATCAGTGAATGAAAATTCATCAAAGTTTCTAAAAAACACACAAAACTGCTCAGTGTATACTGAGCAGTCTGTGTTGGTTTGTGGATTGGTGTACAAATGTGCAGTTGGTCTAGGACTTAGGGAACTGACTAAATGGTCTATTTGAACAACAAAACTGCCAAGGAAAGAGGCTAAATGAGCTTGTGCTAGCTTGTGGCTTGTTTGAGCTTTTAAGGGTTTGAAATTAACACAAGTGATACAAACTATGATTGTCTACCTAATAAGCTTATAAAAACTTAAAAACAGCTTATATAGGACATTATAAGCTAGATTAAAGTTGGGCATGAGGTTAATGTACAGTAAAGCTAATAAGCAAATAGCTTCTTAAATAGAAGCTATCACTTATTGGTTCATTTTGGTTTTTTTTTTTTTTTCTTTTTCTGGATTAATCTAATACTAATATTATACATATATTAAGAAAATAAAGCTAAACAAACCAAAGAAATAAGCAGATTTGTGAGCTTATGATTCATTCAGTTGGGCTATTAAGCTCACAGTGGAATCATAAGCTTGAAATAAGCTTGAAATAACTCAACAAAGGAAAAGAAAGATTTGTACAAGTTAATGGACAGGTATGAACAAGGTTGTGGACTGAGAATCACTCATAAGCTTGCAATAAGCTAATAAGCAATTCCAGTCCCCACAGCCCAAAACCATGGCCTGCAACTTTTTTGGAATGCATTTTAAGCTGACGGGTTAAGCTCTAAAAAGCAAAATGAAAGTTGGAGTTGCAAGTTGGCTTGGTAAGCTTTCCAAAAAGCCCAAGCTCAAGCATTTTGGTTCACTGATGAGCTTGTGAAAGGCTTTTGAAATTGGCTTATTTCCCTGATCATCAGTGTATACTGATGGGGTGGGACAAACAAAAAGCTATGAGCAGCCCTAGCAAATAAGCTAGGGCATGGATTTTAAGCACTGGGACTTGTTAATGGCTGGATAAGCTTCTAAAAGAAACAATAATCACAAGCTAAGTCCTAGTATTAAGCTTTTTGAGAGCTTATGAAAATGCTAGGATTCCTGAGTTCTTATTGTGTACTCAGAAAAATGGATAAGTCCAAGCTTGTTGCAGCCCTAGTGAATGGGCTGCAACATGAGATTTAAGTGCAAGATCTTATACTTGGGTAGGTGAGCTTCCTAAAAAGCTAAGACACACAAGCTTATGACCACTAATGAGCTTATAGGAGCTGTGGTAATGGTGTAAGTGCATGAAAATGCACTGTTGGGAATGGGCAAACACAAAACTCCTATTGACTTATCAAATAAGCTCACAAATGCTCAACCTACACTGAGACATTGAGTTGGATAGCTTGCCTCTCATAAGGCCAAGAATCACAAGCTCAAGCTTAGTGGGGAGGCTTTTTATGAACTTGAGAAACCAACTCAACCTCCACTGTTTGCTTCAGTGGAGGGAGTTTGGGTAGAACAAAATAAGGAGTGATGAATAAGCTATCTAAATAAGCTACAATGGAAAGTAAAGTACAAACATAACAATTAGGCCACAAGGGCAACATAAATATGCCAAATACCCAGGTTGGGGTCAATTCCACAAGCTTTTGCAAGCTTGTGGTTTTGACAGCTCAACCCATGGTGCAGGGCAAAAATAGGCAACTAAAAGCAGAAAAATAAGCACTTAAACAAGGAAAACAGAGATTAACAAAAATACACAAAGCAAGACAAGCAACAAAACTACAATACCCTAAAAGCATTAAACATCAAACTTAACAACAAGATCACAACAAAATTCAACAGTTAATTAGAAAACAGAAAAACTAAGAAATTTGACTTTTTACAAGAACACAAAAGTTTGACTGAGATGAATTTTAAACCTAATCTACTGATAGATTATGTAATAATTAACAACAAGAACATGATAATAACAAAGATCAACAAAGTTTTAACACATATGCAGGATTCCAAGTTCTATCAATCTCAAAGTTCTCATAATGAGACAGTCAAATGTCAAGAACAACACCCATAATAACCCATAACACAGATTCACCCATAAAACCAAACAACCCTTAAATGGACCCAACTGAGATTTTTCAAAGCACATGACTGTATAAACCAAATTCATCAATTCCAGGGGTCATATTGTGTCAAGATAGACCCTTTTTAGCATAAACAAGGTGTCAAACAAGTCTAAGCCTATGATTCTCAAAATCTATGCTCATTGGCAGTAAATATACCATTTCAAACCAACAATCAAATCCAAAACATAAACACCTAATAATAAGCTAAATAATCATTAAGGAACAACATAGAAACAGGAAAATACAAGAATCAAAGCATATTAAAGATTAAAACAGTGAAATGTAAAAAAATGGGAAAATGAGCTTACAAGTGATTTCCAGCAAAGAACTAGTTAACAAGGACCATAAATCATCTTAATACCTCCCATGAGGCTACTAAAACCATAAAGACCCAGGTTGAATCATGCTCCAAGCTTTCTTCACCATGTAGATAGATTTTTGATTTTTTGGTATTTTTGAATTTTAGATTTGCAATAATATAAATTTAAACCTGAATACTGGAATTGAAACTTGAAATAACTTTTATTGATACTGAGTATGCTAGAATTACACTAAGAAAGCTTTTAAAGTACACTAGAAATTGAAAATTATACTACTCGACTACATTATGACTACTTGACCAATGGCTAGCCCAAGGTAAGTTTTTCTTCTTCATCTTTGCTCTTTTATACATTCATTCTCATCCTTGTCGACCTCTGAGTCTTTCCCACCAATTCTTGACCCTTGATTTCATCAGTTTCATCATAATCATCCATTTGGCATTTTTGGCGCCAAAAATCAAATGAGCAGGTATTTGCAATTAAGGGCCATTAAAGTTGTTTGGATGTTATAGAGGTGGAGGGGTGAGCTGGGGAGACAAGGAGAAGGAGTTGGTGATGATGTGGTAGCCAAGTGGTGGCAAAACCATGGTGGTTTTGTGACTCAGTGGTGTTGGAGGGAAAAAGGGAAAGGAGACGGGTCAAACCAATGTTTGACCCTGGGATATTTTAACTCAGAAAAAGTGGGTCGGGTCAATGGTTGGATTGGGCTTGGGTTTTGTTGTGTTGGGTTGGATTTGGATTTAAGGATTAAAAAGGAATCCATTTGGTTTTTTTAGTAGTATAGTCCAAGGACTAATTTTGTAATTTCTGAAACTTGAGGGACCATATGTGACAAGCTTCCAATTTTCCTTCAAGGGACTAAACCTGCCAATTTAGATAAACCAAAGGACCTTTATTGTTTTTATTACAATTTAAACACCCGGGGGACCTTTTATGATATTTTTCAAAGTTGAGGGGGTGAAATTGTAATTTTCCCAAAAGCTATCAAAAAGTTCCAAATTGTCATTCATGAATAGTACAAGGGTGATATTTGATAAAACTCCATTTTAAAACACCCAGGGACTGATTTTGCCAATTTTGATACTTGAGGGGTAAAAGTTGCCAAGTTGTGTAAACTTTTATCCAGGGACTATTTGTGAATAAGTTTGAGTTCCCATGGACTTAAGTTGACTTTTCTATCATTTTGAGTTTTCAGGGACTAGTTTTGCCATTTGCTGAGATTTCAGGGACTGAAAACAACAATTGTTGTGAAATTGATCATTTTTCACTTGTTTTTCAATCTTTTGTACCTGAATCACATAAAAACACATTTTGATGAATTTGTATCATTTTGTGAGTCATTTGTGTGTTTTTGGTCGTTTTTGTGGGTTCAAATTGTATAAAAGATATGTGTAATTAGGCACATATCAAGCAGTATTACAACCGGAGGGTTCGCCCCGAGTCATTCAAGGTAAGTGTAAAAGTTTAATGAAAAACTCTTCTAAAATGAAACGTTGTTAAGATGCATAGCTATTTCATTTCAGTCGTAACTTGTTTATTTGCTAATCGTCTAACAAAAAAATGAAAATACATCCCGAATCATTCAAGGTAGGTGATTTTGTATACTGAAGGAACGAGGTAAGCAGGGTCGAAAATCAAGGAAAGTTGGGACCCAATTGGGAAGGACCATACCGGGTCGTGGAAGCCTACTAGACCGGATCATATAAATTGGAGACGATGGAGGAGAAAGAAGTACCACGAACATGGCATGCCATCAACCTTAGAAAATATTTTCTGTAGAATATATGGTTGATGTATCGAATGTAATATCCGAAAGGATTTAGTATTAACGTGTTGAACGACAAATGCAGCTATCCCATAGTTGAAGGGAAGCAATTTTCACTACATATCATGTTTTTACATTACGTATCATGTGCTGAACATAAGTTAAAAGTGATCCCTCCGGAAGGCTCGCGACCTCTGGAGATCAGTGGTCAATGTTCGAAGATGGTTCATACCCAAAAAGGGGTTGCCATACAACTAAGGCAAAAAGGCCGAATGACACATGACGTCCAAAGTCGGCAGACACCCAAAAAGGGGTCGCCGCATAACTAAGGCAAAAAGGCCGAATGGCGCATGACGCCCGAAATTGGCTCACGCCCAAAAAGGGAATACCTCAAAATGGCCAAGGCAAAATGGCCGAACGGCCATAGATATGTCAAATCATTAGAAGGCACAAAGCAAAGTGGTCATGCCAACTTAAAGATCGAGTCATTGCGGAATGTAAGTAACAAAAAAAAAAAATAAAAAAAAAAAAAAATAATAATAATAATAATAATAATAATAATAATAATAATAATAATAATAATAATAATAATAATAATAATAATAATAATAATAATAATAATAATAATAATAAATAAATAAATAAAAAAGAAAGAAAGAAAGAAAGAAAGAAAGATACAGATACAGCATATTCTATATAGCTAATGAAACAACTTTGTTAAATAAAAGATCTACAGCGCGCAAGTAGCACATAATATATTCAATCACAAAGTTATTACATTTATCCGAACCTTAAAACTGTTCGGGAAGCTGTCCAAGCGACCCGAAGGTCTCGCATCATTCTACCAAACAATTCTAAAAATTAAAAAGGTTAATAAAAGCTTCACGTAACATCTGAAGTGGCCTGCATCCGTATTCAAAACGGAGGCACTCAGATGTTACAAACAAACAACTGTTTCAAGGGGCAGAGGCATTTTCTTCCGCAGCAGAATCTTTGACAGAAGGCCCTTCGGTGACAGGAGCTTCAGGAGTGGATCCAATAATAACCTCGGTCGTAACAGTCTCTGCAGGTTTGGGCGGAACGAGATCAGGGAACATACCCTTTATTTCCGCAAGAGATTTGTGGTAGGCATTGCTGATCTTCTTGACATAAGGATAGTCCGCGGCAAAAAGTCCATCATACAAAGGCTGGAACTTCGCTTTGGCTTCCATGTCCAAATCCTCCACCTCTGCCAAAACCCTAGCCACATCCTCCGACGAACAGTCCAAAGTAACACCATCTAAAAATCCAGACATGGATGACAGACTGAAGGGAGCGGCCAAACGTTGTTTGTACTCATGACTGTTCAGAAGCCGACGGACCATCTCCGGAATGAATTCTTTTACCACCTTGAAACGCTCCATTTCCGTTTGGCCCATTTTAACGGCCAGGTCCTTTTTTTCCTGAAGGAGCTCTAGGTTCTCTTTCTCTTCCTCACTCAGTTTAAGCTTAGTCTCAGTCAACTCAGCCTCCAAGGCCTTGATCCGCTCAGCTTGTTCCCTAGAAACCCTCTTCTCTTCCTCCTTCTCCTTCTCAAGTGCTGAGATACGGTCCGTAAGATCCGATTCTTTAACCATACAGCTAGCATGCTCATGTCTCAACTTCTTAAGTTCCTCCGTTTCTTGGGCCACACTCCCGCATTGTTGATGGGCAAGGTACAAGTCGCCATGTTCACGGAGGAGGGACTCAAATTGGAACAAGATGTCTGACTGAGCCGTAGAGCTCCTACCTAACAGCATACATGCCCTCTGACAAGCCTCCTCGTCACCCAGACTTTCCAAATATGTTTTCTCTCGGGGAGTGGGCAGATTTATCATCAAATCCCGGCAAACTTTCTAACTGTTCAAACGATCATCCTTCCTGACTGACCATTCCGGGACAAACAACGCTTTGGGATCATCATCACCATAAACCTTTTCCTTGCCACGGCCGGAAGAGGCACCAAAAGAACTTCCTGAAAGATGAATAGACAACACGACCATTATTGCTATATATGAAAAGGGGGGTGGGGGAAGGAAAAAATGCACGTATAAACACGTCTGAATAGCTTACCAGTGTCAGCAGCTCCAAATTGGGGATTTGCACCCTCATCGATCTCCGGCTGTTTCCTCGTCTCGTCCGGACGCAATGATCGAATAGCGGCAGCTGCAGGAATGGGCTCCGAAGAATCCAAATCCACCACGTGGATATCTTCTGTGGGCTTGCTCCGTTTAGCCGGACGGACTACACCACCTCCCCCCTCGCCACGCTGGACGCGTATCTTTGTCTTGCTGACCCCCACTCCCTGCTGGGCTTTCAAAGCCTGTCGAGCAGCAGCTTGCTCTTGCTTTTTATGCTTTGCCTCCAACACTCGATCATCAGGCACTTCAACCCTCTTTAGCTCATCGGTCTTAGCCGGAATGTCAGCATTCGATGGAGCCGGTGTAGTCACATGCAGTTCGTGAGACTGGCCCTCACGATACTTGTCTCCCTTAGTCATTGATGCCCCCTTTCAAACCTTGGGTTTGATCAAGTATTCCGACATGGTCAAAGCTGCAAGAAATCAAAAGTATAAGTTGATCGGAAATAAGCACGCATATACACGTTAACATATAGGAAAGGCAAAATACAAAGGTTGTACCCTTTCCCTTGGCATCTCTAAGCGCCGCCCGGTAACCGAGATACTCCCAATGAGAAGTTAGCCCAATAGCGTAAAGAAAACCCGAAGGAATTTGAATAAGGTCGATCACATTCTCGGCCAACCGTTCGGCGTCTCCAACATTAAACTCACCCTTCGGAAAAGGGTCCGATATATCAGAATCATGATGCCTCCAAGGCATCGCGAAGGGAATAGCCAGTCTGTTTATCAGAAAGAAATTATGTTTCTAGCCTTTCAGGCAAGTCAGGATCTCCCTGAAGCAAACCCTCTTTTCCTTGCCGCTCCTTTTTTCAAAAGAGAGCCAATGACCCTGCTTGCTCAGTTTGTAGAAGGCCCGGAATAGAGAAGTGGTGGGGTGATATGCAAACTTCGGCTGTACACCTCAAAAAGAGTCGCGCGATGCAGACCTAACGGAACCAACTGAGAAATATGTACCTTGTAGTATCTAATAATGTCCAGCAAAAATGTGGAGAAGGGTACGCTAAGACCTCCCTCATAAAAGTACTCCAGATACAAACCTATAGCATCATCCGGTAGTTCATCCATAGTCATACCCTCCGGAGCTGGTCTCGGATGAAGGTCCCCATACCAAATTCTAGCGCTACCAAGGTCACTGTCGTTTCGTCCATCCGAGAGGAATATTTTTGAATATCAAACTTGGGTAGAAATTCCCCAACTTCTTGAGTATCATCCTCATGAGTTGTAACGGGAGAGTTCGACATGGCTTAACCGAGGAAAGAGGGGATATAGCCGAACAGCAAAGAAAATACAAAATATAGATTATTCGGAACGTACCTCTTGGGACGAATGACTACGTAGAAATCGCTCGGATCAATTGGAAAAGTTCGCTCGGAAGCACGCTACGGAAAGTGTGTCAGAAAAGCAGAGAGTTACGGTGGTAAAAACGGTGCAAATGACGCTATTTATAGGTGAAAAGGAGGAGCGTGAAACGTCGCGCCGTGTCAGATGCTGACGTGTCACTCTCTCATCCTCACGATGGACATGTGTACACGTGTCCTAATCCTAGGGTTACGGTAAAAATGGCGGCTATCCTTAAAACGAAGCAATAATGACTTTTGGCGGGTTGTGCATAGCGTCCAACGTACTTAAATCTAACGGATTAAGCCCTCCGGAAATACTAAAATGAAATTCTAAAATTTTCACAAAGTATCATACCATCGACATAACCGATACTATGATACTGGGGGGGGGGGGGGACATGTTGGCGTATGTGTCCGGACGACCTATCTTGTCCGGACGTCCGAACGACATGGGGTCCTTCGGAATAAAGGTCAGAGAGCACACAGCCTCTTCGTTCAGGGAAACCTTTAGCAATAGGACAGGTGGCGTTGCCCTTTGGATAGATGGCAACAGCAGAATGACCGCCGCCACCCCAGGATTCAAGGGATAGTGTCTGAGACATATCTCCTGGAAATCCGCCACCGCCATTTCAGGTACCAAAGCTGGGTAGTATAAATACCCAGCTCATTTACTGCTTTCAACTAACTTTTACCACTCGCATTTACTTCTAATCATTGTCTAACCTTTCGGATTATCCAATACTTACTCTCACGCCGGAGCTTAGTCCTGGAATAACACCCGGGGCGAGCCTAACGTGAGTGACTCTTGTGTGTAGGTACTTAGGAACCTCCGCAAAACCTTGTCCGGAAGATCTGACTCCACCTCCGAAGGAGTTGCAGGTTTTTACTTCAACAAGAGGTGAAGGGGGAAGATGCAGCGGAAGCAGTATTGTGGTGGTGTTGGTGATTGAAGGAAGAAGAAGCTACAAGGGTGTTTGTTTTTAATCATAAGGAAAAATAATAATTTATGCCACTTGGAAAAATCGGTGCCACCTAAGCAGTCACAAGTTTATAGGTCACCCGATACACGGAACAAATTGAATTCAAAAGTTAACTACATGGATCTGCAAAAAAAATAGTAGGCTACACAGAACTATAAAAAGTGGCAAGTTAGATACATTTCCGTGCAATTAGCCCTTATTATAAATACAAAGGCCTAATCCTTCAATCCTATAACACAAAATAATAATTCTTTCGTCTTCCCTTTTCTCCCTTGTGGCCGGTCGAACTAATAAACCCCAAGGGTTTTGGGATTTATTTCTTGCATTGCAAGTAATTATGTTAAGGGTTATATGAATTGGGTATTCGTTTGGTGTTACGACTAGCATCGCTAGGTATCGTGTAATGTGTAGTGTGATCAACCATGGAGAATAATCACTTCTTGATTGTTAGTTTCTTGATCGTACCGAGCAATAAACGTTGATATTATTTTAATATTTTGCATGTTTAATCACATAAATCGTATGATCCTTATATGAGTTTTACATGCTTTCGCTTACTCTAATTAATATTTTGTCAGTTTCTTGATCGTACCGAGCAATTGTCAATATGTTAATATAATTATTAAAATGTTTCATAAAAGCTGTAAACTCTAACAGTGGTATCACTCGCCATATACGATTACTTATGTGTTTTATCATGCATATTTAAAAAAAAAGATTGTAGCTTTATGTGTTTTTACTAAAAAATACAGATGAGAAGAGAACAAGAGATAATATTTGGAAGGAATTTTTTTATTTAAATGAAAAGCATAAAATTGGAACAATATATATAAACAAGCATAGTTTTGTCCAAGTTTTAAAAAACAAGCACAAAGTGGGAATTAACTTTATAAACAAGCATAGTCTTGTCCAAGTTTTAAAAAACAAGCATAAAGTGGGAATTGACTCATATCATTAATGCGGATGATGGATATGGTTAGTCTGACGGTGCAGGAAAGCTAGTTTGGTTTGGTGTAATGATCTGTGTAAAGCGTGTGCTAGCCTATAGTTAGTTTCTGAGAGCATCGGATATTGTATAGTATTACTACCAGTTTTCTAAATGTTTTCATCATTAACTGAAGATGACGATGAAGTTACCATAGTTATTTTTTGGCATACACTTAACCATACACTTACGCAACAAAGCTCCGATACCACTTGTTGATTATCAAGTGTGTATGAAAGTGTATGAGAGCATGTAGACTTAAAAGAAGAAAGTAAAGTGAAGTGAAAAGCTTTCTTAAATAAAGACTAATGAAAGCAAAGATTAAAGGCATAAAAAACTATTATTTGTAGTGGGCACTAGCTAACACTAGATAAATGCCTTTTATTTGTGTCCGTTTTAATCCCATTGAATGACTCTCATCAATTCCAGGTTACTTCCGAACCGGGTTTACCCACCCGAGACATGTTTACATTTCACAAAAAACTCTTAAAATTCAGTTTTTAGTAGGGCTGTAAAAGAACTGAACGTTCAGTGAATAGTTCGGTAAAAAGTTCGTTTATGTTCATTTATTTATTAAATGAACGAACATGAACAATATTTTACGTTCGTTTTGTTAAATGAGCGAACATGAACAAAAGTCGCGTCCGTTCATTTATATTCGTGAACGTCCGATTATGCGTTCATTAACCTTCGTTTATGTTCATTTATCTATTTATGTTTGTATATCATATTTTTTAATTGTATAATTTTAAAATTGGTTTTGTTTAAACAAAACAACACTTATAAAACAATATACTATGCATAATTTAATAAAGTTTATGTTTGTTTGTCTATATTCATATATGTTCAATCATTTATGTTCATTTAGCGTCCGTTTAGTGTCTTAATAAACGAACATTAATAACTCATGTTCTAAATAAACGAACATGAACAAGAAAATTCGTCCGCTTAAGCGTTCGTGTCCGTTTATTTGTTCGATTAAAATTAAACAAACGAACATGCACAATGCTCCGTTCGTGTTCGTCCGGTTCGTTTACAGCCCTAGTTTTTAGGATTAGGAATTCTTTTCTAATCCTTATTTCAACCATCATGTCTGCCACCCTCGTGACTATCGAAGTTTCATGCCCCAACTATAATCACGAAACATGGTTCTTCAAGGATAGTAGAAATCGTTTCAAATTCAACAAGTCTTCTTCGGTCATTAATTTGGTTGAATCATGATTCAACAAGTCTTCTTCAGATTACATCCCACCAACAGTACGGGTTATTGATAATAAAATCTTCATCGCTCACCATCATGATACTAACCGTGCTTTGGTACCAACTAATGCATAACGAAATTGGTTCGATCAAATCTTAATCCAATGGTTGATAACGATGATGAAACTTCAAGGGAATAAACCCTAACAAGAGAAAAACTCTTAAAACTTAATTTAATCAACCAAAAATGGTTTAAAAGCAATAAAACCTAAACCTTGTATTTACATGGATGAAAAGAAAGAGCTAAAACTATTAGAATAAGACTAGGAATACTTTCCTAATCATGACCTAAAAAACGTATCTAAAATATTAAAATTACAAATTAACCAAAATACTTAAAACTCGAAAAATAACTTGAGGACACATGCATTATGGTGTCGAGTTGCAACGCAATGCCCTTCTGATCTACTACGTTGCTATGCAACTTGCTTCCATCTGCAGTTCCTTTGTGTTTCTTTTCCCTATCAAATAAATACCTATCTAAGTAACCCAACATAAATTGATCATCACTTCCAGAAATGTATATTCAATTGCTAGTAAGACCACTCACATCGGTGGAGTTAAACCCACGTTAAAGGACCATTTTTGCTGCGTTAAAGGACGTTAAGGGGCGTTAAGCGATGCGTAGAAGGGGCGTTAACGCTGCGTTAAGGGCTGCGTTAGCACCCTAACGCAGCGTTATGTACTGCCAAAAAAAAAAATCACTTTTGCCCCCTATTTCTAACCGTTGCAAGTTTGAATTGTTTCACTTTTGCCCCCTATTTTTTCTAACCGTTGAAAGGAGCGGGGTTTAGTAAAAAAAAAAAAAATCAAAACCATTTTCAATCCCCTATAAATAACCATTTCACACCATATTTTTTTTCACACTTCCACAACTCAATACACTACATATTTACACTATCTTTTCAACCTTCAACCCAAAAAAAATGTCTCGATTCAACCTAAACGATGACGGGAACGAATCGTTCTTAGATCTCTTAAGCTCCGGGTTTAATAACCCCAATGTCGGCTCATCTTCAAACCCGTTGCCAACAAGACCAAACGTTGGAACCCACAAGAGGAAAAAGTGATTGCTCAGTGTTATGTTGCAGCGTCGGAAGACGCACATGTGGGTCGAAGTCAAAGCAGGGATACGTTTTGGCAACGGGTGCAGAATGAGTTTAACAGAGTCAATTACCAACCAAGAAACAAGGATATGCTCCAAAGTAAGTGGAGAACGTTGAACCGTGATTGCTCAAAGTTCAACGCGTACTACAAACGTTCCAAACGCCAAGAAAGAAGTGGCGAAAGTGAAATTGATATCCTGAAACGTGCCCGAGAAATGTACCGGGACGAGCACAAAACCGCTCCTTTTAGCAACGAGGAGGCTTGGGAGGTTTTACGGGGTCATGTGAAGTGGGACACGCCGGAGGGAATTGATTTAACCGGCGATGAACCACCAAGCCAAACAAATGAGGCGTTGTTTGGTCATGATGAACAACCAAGGCCAATGGGAAGGCGTGCTGCAAAGAAAGCTCGATCCGAGAGCACGGGAGGAACGAGCACGGGAGGAAGTATGTCGTCAGTGCAATTCGTGGAGAGTATGACACTCGAGTATCGTCACAAACGGGAAATGGCAGAAGCCGCGTATCGGGCTACAAAAGAAAAAGAAGAGGCGATAACAAGGCTAGAGGAAATAAAGTTTTTGAAGGAATCTACCGACGGGCAACCTCCAGAGGTGGTGTGGTGGATCAACCAAGAAAAAGCTCGCATTGTGGCAAAACACAAGCTCGGGACGCCTCCACAGTAGATTTAGGATTGTCTTTATTTTTATGATGTAATTTTTAATTTCGTCGTTATTTTTATTTATTTCTTTAATTTCCTTTTAAGTTTTTTTTTAAGTGTGTTATGTTTGAATGTAATGTTATGTTTTAATAAATGTTATGTTTTAAAAAAAATGAAGTAATTTATAAGTTAGGGGTTGAATTTGAAAATTTATGTGTAAAGTTGAGTTAAGGTGTGTTAAAGCTGAGTTATTGTTGGGTGTGTTAAAGCTGAGTTAAGTTAAGGGGTGAAAAAGCTGACGTGGCATGCCTTAAAATTTAAGGCTGAGTTAACTGTTGTGAGTGGCCAGAGGCCCTACTTTCTCTTAATTAGGTGCATTTTAATATGACTGATGTCAAAAAAAACGTCTAATAAAATATATAATCCATATCCTGATTTCTGTAGGTGTAACATTTAAGCTTCAAAGTTATAATGACCATGTTACATTTAGAGATTGTGAGTTGTGTATGTATTAATCCATTACTTCATGAACAATCTTGTAAGTTTCAGTATCATTTATAGCTTCAATCAAGTCCTTATAAATTAACAAAAATATATTATGATTAATCGATAAACGTACATTTCCTTTGAACAGAAGATATTAATCCATTTCTTCACGAACAATTATTTTTGACCAACCTAGAAGTGTGGTTAATCCATTTCTTCATGAACAATTATTTTGACCAACTTAAAATAAACTACTAACTTTTATTAGTTGCATATAGTTTAAACTTTAAATCAATGCATCTTCATGCCACCGATTTAGCTAGCTTCAATTGAAAACATAGAGAATGTGCACATGTTCCATTATGTATCTATTTAATCTGCTTTGGACCCATACCAAAATCACGCAGTTGAGAAAATACAATCATTCAAACATGGTTCATCCTCTACAAGGTATAATTCTATTTCTAGCCTTTGTCTCACATGATGCCTTTCCACCATTTTATACAAAAGTTGGGCGTTCCTTGTTTCTGTACCAATTAGATCTTAATGCTTGAGACCTGCGCACTAAGAAAACAAAAAGACACTAATAGGCTTATCGTGGGATTGTCTCCACGATTATCCTCCGGCATGAGAGTAAGTAATCGGTTTAGGGTTTAGTTGAAGAGTTAGGGTTATTAGATCGTACATTTAATGAGCCGAGATATCCTATATATATACACGAAGTCCTCATAGGTTTCGTGTTCCTTACCCTTCGGTATCTCAATCCTTATCCGTGAATAAGAGATCAAGACTAACAATAGAATTTGGACTTGGGCCATTGTAAGCCCAAATCTTTATCGAGATAGCCCACACGTAATGGGCTTGAGCCCATTCATGATGGGCTTGAGTGTTGGTAGCGTCCATTGGTTGGGTTCGTGACCCGAATGCGGACTATACGTCATCATGTCCCCCCAGTCTAGTATGCGTAGTGTAACGACTGCAGATGCTAGACTAACAAATGTAGCGAAAATATTCCTCGATGCGTAGCGGGGAAGTTTCAAGTGTTTCCCGCCTAAAGAAGCTATATAATAAACTAGTCCAAGTACATCCGTATCTCCTTCGTAAATCGTGAGGGGTGGGTGAAAAAGTGCTTTACCTTTTGGCCTCCCAGCCACACGATTAGAGCAAGTGGGGTACATGTGTCATCCATCCACGAATATGTGTAACCCTATATAAAGGTTAGCCGTCGTTTCACTGTGGCTACCACAGTAAAAATCATCATTTTCCACCATTGTTAAACCTTCAAATAGCAATTAAAAAATCAATGAAAGCTAAGGAAATAGCGCGTGCGCTTCAGAACCCTTTAAATTCTAACCATGGTGCTTCAGTTATCCGATTTTAACTCTGATATATCTGAGGACGAACTTCGTCAGTTCACCTCAGATTATTACATCCCTATCGCATTGCACCCGGTAGTTCCGGTGGCGACTGCGTCAATTGCGAACTTCCCGCAAGGGAAAGTGGGGGTTTACACACGCTTCTTCGAATTTGTGAACCAACGTGTGCCCATTTCCCTATTTTTGTGCGATATTTTAAACCATTAGCGTCTACATATTTCACAGCTGCACTGTATAGGTGCAGCAAAAATAACTAATTTTGAAGTGAATTGTCGCTTGTTAGCGATAGAACCCACAATCCATCTATTCCGCACGTTTTACCACACGTCGTGGTCAAACGGGTGGGTGTCTTTTTCCAAGCGCGCAGGGCCACTGCAGTGCTATACGGAGAAGTTAGACGCACTGAGGGTTTGGAGGGAAAAGTTCTTTTGGGTTGATAGTGCATTTTTTCCATGGATTTTTGAGTTCTATACTCAAGAATCATTACCGAGAAATGAGCGCCCCATCCCCGGAACGTATAGCGCAGAGGATGCGGAGACTATTAATGCCAATCGCATACCGATCAAGGCGTATCCAGAGGAGTTTTTGGTGCACATGGGCATCAGTCGCAATTACTTCGGTAGTCCGGAGGAAGTGCCAACATTTTTGGACGAGAATAGCCGGGGTGGGTGCTTGTCTCTCCCTTCCTCTTCGCTTATTAGTTGTAAGCGTTCTTCCCTTTGTAGCTTATCTAACTTAATTTGTGTTTGTTTATTGTTTGTTGCGCAGAGATGGATCTATTCAGTGTTGTTCGCTTGGAGAGGCCAAAACAAGTGACTGTGGGCGTGCGCCCTTTGAGAGATGGCGAGGAGCCAGTTCTACAGGCTACCGCAGGGCGCACGATGGAGATCGTGCAGGAGGAGCCAGAGGATACACCCCCAATCGTCTTAGAGGCGACTCCTCTGCGCAGTTTTCCCACTCCGGAGGTACAAATGCATATAGAAGAGTTATCGCAGACTGATTCTTCAGACAGCGTGGGGGTTTCTGTGAGTGAGTCTGAGGGAGCTGGCCAAGGGGTGAAGCGCAAGGCAGTTGCTGGGGATGATGGCGCTGGTACATCCAAAAGAAGGCGCCATCTTATCTCTAGTGAGCCATCATCATCATCAGAGGAGAATGCGTCGCAGAAGGATGCAACTGAAACTCCTTCTCTCAAGTAAGTAATTAGGCTTGTTTCGTCAACATTTTGATTTATATTTTGCGCTGAGATAATAATAACCTTGGGCCCTCATCATTTACATGCAGTGTTGAAGCTGCTGGGGACGCTGCGCGCGCTGGGAGATCGCCACCCAAGGCGAGTCCCGCGCCTACTGATCATCTTGCGCAGGGGGTCCAAGGATCTGGGACTAAGGCTTCTGAAGATGTGCCTGCGGACCAGTTGATTGAGGAGTTAAGCTTGGCTGCTGCGCATCAAGCTTCATTGGTTGCACAGCTAAAGGCTAGGTATGCGGGTGAGGGTAGCAGCAATGCGCAGAAGGATAGGGAAATTGCGCTACTGAGGGCGCAGTTAGCTGATGCTCAGGCTGAAGTAGAGTCTACCACTGTATATGCTCAGAAGCTTGCTGATGAGAGGCTATCCTTGTTTGCTCAAGTGAACCAAGAGCGTGCTAACTTCAAAGAGTACAAGGCTTCTTGTCTTTGGGTTTTGAAATATTTGGAGAATGGGAAGAATGAGCACTTCGCTAATTTGGAGGAGTTCCGTAAGTCCGTAGGGTGTTTGCTGGAGAAACAGGAGAGCAAGCTGCGTAAGCTTAGCATTGAATACGATGAAGAGTTGTACCCTCACTTGGTGTCAACCATTGTTGAGCGCAGGTGGCTTATCAGCCATGGCTTGCGCCTTGCTGCCTTGAGAACGCTGGAGTCTCAAGAGGTGAAGGACTCCTTTGGGGATGTTGTTCAGTGTGCGCTGGCGCGTGGTAAGGCAGAGGCTGTAGAGGAGCTGTGTGCGAACAAGATCTTGACTGTGCCCGCCGCCCAAGTACCGGGTTACAACGAGAACGCTTATGATGATCTTGTTGCTGCGATGGAGAAGTTGAAGCTTTTGGAGCTTCCTCATATTGCTCAACTAGAGCGCGACCAGGATTATCCCATAGGTGTGATTATGGAGGGGCTGACTTTGGCTAGGCACACAGCAGATGACGCTGAGGCACAGCTTGATTATTTTTTGAAGCCCGATGTGTCGCAGCTGCATGTACCCATCTTTGCTTTTCCTCGTGATATCCTGAATCCTTTCGCTCTTGAGAAGGAAATTCCTCTAAAGAAGTCCCTAGAGGCCCATGAGATGAGACTTGCAAAGAAGAAGGGTGTGAAGGGTAAAGCCATCCTTTGTGGTCTTGGTGCGGCCCATATTCCGAGGTCTGATGGAGTGCCTGTTAGCGTGCCAACGGTGTCACCCAAGGATGTTGACCTGTTGAAGGAGCTTGAAGAGGCTGGTAGTGTGGCGCGCCAAGTGGGCAGTTCAAGGCTTAAGCGCACACGTAGTATATAGGCTACTTAGATGTAGTGATATTTTGTAACAGGTTCACTTTTTGTTGCATATGTGCATGTTGAATCTATATTGTATATGGACTCATAGTCTACAATAAAATGTTGAAAAGTACGATTGTACGTATATTATATCAAATGTGATTGTGGTTATAATGTTTTTACTTAGTTATTTTGTCTTTGAGTAAAAGACGTCTATGTTGTGTCCAACATAGCAACTTGTTGTGTATATACTTAGGAAAATTTATAAAAAAATCCATAATCGTGTATGAAGTTCATAAAATTTACAAGTTTATCGATTTATGTGCAGCGTACTGCAAATAGCATATCAAGGAGTTAAGTGTCTTAGCTCCTAAGTTGTTAAACGCGCACAGTGTGCAATGTTGTGTATCCGTCGTGGAATACACATTGAACTTACTCCAACGTCTTGAGAGTAAGGTGTTTAACAAGGATGCGTGATCCGATGTTGATAGGTTTGCAACCCTCTTACTCAACGAGTTGTTTAGTAGGTTTACTCATCCTTTTACCATCGTGGGTTTTAATAAGTGCATGCACGCCATGTAGGCAGAAAATTAAAGTAACAACAATATTGAGACATAAATAACATGTAAACAATAAAGTAAAATGTGTCGCGGAATTAGCTAGAAGCCGCGACATTTGAATTAATACTTGCAAGTTTTTGTAAAAAGAAAAACATTTGCCTAAATGAAACAAAATGTAAATACACGGATATTTATTAAGCACTTACTAAAGTGCGGAAGTGTCCGTGTGTGAAGTCGTAACCTTTCCTAAAGATAGCATCTCTTGAGATTGCAAACATTCCATGTGCGTTGTAGTTTGCGGCCATCCATGTCACGCAGCTTGTACGCGCCTTTACCTAGCGCTTCAACGACCTCATAGGGTCCTTCCCACTTTGGTCTAAGTTTACCTGTATCTTCTGCGTGGCTTGCATCATTAGCGCGATATAAAAAGTCGCCTGGTCTGAATGAGGTGCTTCGAACTTTAGCATCGTAGTATCCCTTCATTTTTGACTTGGCTTTCGCCTCACGTATAGCTGCGTGTTCACGCCTTTCTTCCAATAGGTCCAAGTCTATACGTCGTTCGTCATCATTGGTTGCGACATTAACTTCCGCAGTACGGATAGTCGGCATTCCAATTTCAGCTGGTATGACAGCTTCTGTCCCATAGACAAGAGAAAAAGGAGTGTCTCCATTGCTAACTTTGATTGTCGTGCGGTGCACCCATAAGACATGCGATAATTCGTCCACCCATCTTCCTTTGTGCTTGTCCAGGCGCGCTTTAATTCCTTCGCCTAAACTACGATTTGCGCGCTCAACTAGACCATTGGTTTGTGGGTGTTTAACTGACGCGAAGTGTTGTGTGATATTTAGTTCTGCGCACCAGTCTTTGAACGGATTATCGCGGAATTGTTTTCCGTTGTCCGAAACAATCTCCCCTGGTAATCCAAAGCGGCATACAATATTTTCCCAAACGAAGCATTTTACTTGATTACCTGTGATTGTCGCCACTGCTTTCGCTTCAATCCACTTAGTGAAGTAGTCTATTGCCACAATAAGAAATTTCAGTCCCCCCGCTGCAACAGGGAAGGGACCCACAATGTCGATACCCCACTTATAGAATGGCCATGGAGAAGTAATAGGCGTTAGCTCTTGTTGTGGTCTGCGCGGGATGGGTCTATGAACTTGGCAGTCGTTACACTTCTTTATCACCTCACGCGCATCACGATGCATAGTGGGCCAGTAGTATCCTGACCGCAAGGCTCGCGCTACGACGGATCGTGGTCCTGAGTGCATACTGCATGAACCGGCGTGGATCTCTCGGAGTACGTAATCTGCCTGAAGAGGTCCAACGCACCGAAGCCATGGTTGTAGGAATGAGCGCCGGTATAGGATACCATCTCGAAGTTCGAACCTCTGCGCTGTGCGCCGTATCCGTCGAGCATCCTTCTGCTCCTGGGGCAATATACCTTTGCTTATAAACTCCACAATAGGGGTCATCCACGTAGGATTCTCCTCCTCTATTACCGTGGATATTTCCATCTCCGAGATGGATTTATTTTTTAGAATCTCCACCAGCACTTGTTTTGACAGGTGCGCAAAGCTTGTAGATGCGATCTTGCTTAGCGCATCCGCTTTCTTGTTTTCACCTCTAGGAACTTGTTTAATGGTAAACCTGTCAAAACCTTGGATTAGTGATTTGGTCTTGTCGAGGTATTGAACCATGTTATCCTCTTTAGCTACATATTCGCCTAACACATGGTTGGCTACTAATCGGGAGTCCACATTTGCTTCTAGGTTGCGTACACCCATTCGAGTTGTAATGCGTAACCCGGCGATTAGGGCTTCATATTCTGCCTCGTTGTTCGTAACTGTGAATTCAAAGCGCAGTGCATAAGTGAATTCCATTCCTTCTGGATTAGTGAGGATAAGGCCAGCGCCCGACCCATCCACGCATGAAGATCCATCCGTGAACAGGACCCATGGTTCTTGTAGTTCTACCTTGCTCAGTGGAGGTGCGGCATCGGTGTCTGGTTTTTCGATGATGAAGTCTGCTAGTATTTGCCCTTTTACCGCAGTGCGTGGTCTATAAGAGATGTTATACTCGCCTAGCAGCACACTCCATTTTTGTAATCGCCCCGATGCGTCAGGTTTAGAGATAACTTGCTTGATAGGTTGGTCTGTGATCACCGCTATTGGGTGCGCTTGAAAGTATCTGCGCAGTCTTTTGGCGGCAAATACTAACGCCAAGACCAACTTCTCCATTGGGCTGTAGTTAATCTCTGTCTTCTTGAGCGCTTTACTCACAAAGTATACCGGTGTTTGTACGGAATTCCTATCTGTCAGTAGCACCGCGCTGACTGCTCCATGAGTCGCAGACAAATACACAATTAATTCCTCCCCTGGTCGGGGTGCGACTAGCTTGGGAAGCGCTGCTATATGTTGCTTAAGCTGTGTGAAAGCTTCTTCCGCTTCTGCGGTCCAACGAAAGTCTCCCTTTTTTGTACACTTCTTGAGTGTTTTAAAGAGGGGGAGTGACTTATCTGCTGATTTGGACAGGAATCTGTTTAACCCGGCTAGTTTTCCATTCAGAGACTGGACTTCTTTCAACGTGCGTGGTGAAGGAAGTTGGATAACAGCCTCTGTTTTTTCTGGGCATGGTTTAATGCCATCAGGTTCGATCAAGTATCCTAGGAACATGCCTTCTGTAGCGCCAAAAGTGCATTTCTTAGGATTCAACTTCATGTTGATCTTTTGTAGCATTTCAAATGTTTCTTCAATGTCACGGACCAATTCGTCTTCGGTATGGCTTTTTATGACAAGGTCGTCAACATAGACCTCTAGGTTGCGGCCCACTTGCTTGTCAAATGCATTATCTACCAATCGCTGGTAGGTGGCGCCCGCATTCTTCAGGCCAAAAGGCATCTTTGTATAACAATAGACACCTTGGCTTGTGTGGAAGGCTGTTTTTTCCTCGTCTTCCTTGGCCATTTGGATTTGGTGGTACCCTTTGTATGCATCTAAGAAACATTTAAAAGGATATCCGCGCAATGATTCTACCTTCCAGTCTATCTCTGGCAGTGGGTAGCAGTCCTGTGGACATGCTTTGTTGAGATCAGTGAAATCTACACACATCCGCCAACTACCATCGCTCTTCTTGACCATTACTGGATTGGAGAGCCAGTCATGGTAATAGACTTCTCGCATGATACCTGCGTCCACAAGTTTGTGTACTTCTTCCAGAATGGCTTTTGCGCGCTCAGGAGCCTGGCCGCGCTTTTTCTGCCGTACTGGGGAGTATCCTTGTCGGATATTTAACTTGTGTTCTGCAATCGAGCGTGGCACACCAGTCACGTGCTTTGGTTCCCATGCGAAGATATCCAGGTTCTTTTGCAAGAGTGCGCACACGGCAGCTCTGCCTTTATCAGACAGCGAACCCCCGATCGATACTTCTTGTTCCGGATAATTAGGATGAATTGCGACCCTCACATTTGGTACTTTAGTTGCGCTCTGTTCTGGGGCGTGCGTTGTCTCGCATGTAATCGTGTTACACTCCCTAGGTGGCGCGACGCTATTGTAGATGGTGACAATGCCGCCTTCTACCGGGAATTTGAGCATCCCATGTGCTGTGGACGGTACCGCGCGTATTGCCGAAATTCCTGGTCTTCCAATAATGTCATTGTATGGTGAAGGAGATCTGATCACCATAAAATTCATCCAGGCTATCGTGGAGTGTTCCTTATTACCAACAGTGACTAGTAGTCGCAGTTGCGCCATGGGCCATATCTTTTCTCCTGTGAAGCCAGTCAACGCAGTCGTGGCTGGGCTTAACTGTCTTTGTATCTCAGGGCGCAATCTCTTGAAACAATGCTCATACATTATATCCGCTGATGCCCCTCCATCAACATACATGCGGTGAATATCATGACCCCCCACATTTATCTCAATGGTGAGTGGTTCTGCCACTGCGTTGTCCGCAGCCAAGGTGGGGAAAGAGATTTCGCTTCCATGGGAAAACTTCTGGCTGACCTTTTGTCTAGTCTTTCGCTTCCATGATTGTATCATGTAGATTGTGTCAGCCTTGTCCTTAGGCGCTTCTTTCTTGCCCCCAGTTTTCTGTTTGTCTTTCCCATCCTTAATTTTCTTAACTAGATGGTCCAATCTGCCTTCTTTTACTAGCTTATCAATTAATTGGCGTAATTGGACACACTCATTGGTTGTGTGGCCCTTCTGTGCATGATACTCGCAGTATCTGTTCCCCACGCGCCGATCTTCTGGGGTGCGCATTGGTGGTGGTCTCGGAAAGTTCGCGCCTTCCGTCGCAAATATCTCCTTTGGAGTCTTCGTTAGTGGGGTATACTTGTCGTTCCCCCATCCGCCCCCTTGACTGCGATAGCTTTTGTTACGATTGCTACTCTGGTCATTGGATTGTCTCCTTGGCTCTTCTTGTGACCTATAGTTTGAGTAGCCTTTCTTGCTATCCGCAGCGGCGGCTTCTCCTTGGATGAAGGACCTCGTGCGCTTCATGAGTTCATCAAAGGTTTGGGGGACCCTATCATTTAATTTTTTGATAAGTTATGGGTTATTGATTCCGTTCATAAACCCTGAGATCTTTAGTATTTCGGGGCATGCCTTGACATGTATGCATTCGTCTTTAAAGCGCTCCATGAAAGCGCTTGTGGATTCCTCTTGGCGCTGTTTTACCCTAGCGAGCTCGACAGGGTTCTTGGCGCACTTCTTCCTCTGAGTAAAGTTCAAACGAAACGCCTTCCGCAATTCTTCAAACCCACCGATGCTTCTACGTGGAAGCTTACTGAACCAGTTTCGCGCATTCCCTACCAATGTAGAGTTAAACATGTGGCACCACACAGGTTGTGGCCAATTTTCGATGGTTGCTGCTGATTCAAAAAATTTTAGGTGATCATCAGGATCACCTGTCCCATCATAAGTTTTAACATTAGTGGGCATGCGCCTTCTCTTGTTTTCTGAAAAATCACTGATGCGCCGAGTGAATGCGTCAACCTTTTGGCGGCGCCAAGGACGAGACATATCTTCGTCCTCCTGGTCGCGGTATCTTCTCCTGGACTTGCAGTGTCCTGTTTCTTTGTCCTCGTTGTCCGAGGAGTCACTTGAGGATGAGCTTACCTTTTTGCGGCGCTTGCGCCGACTATCCTCGGAATCCGAGCTTGAAGGGCTTTCGCTTGGGGAGGTTCGTCGCCCGAGTCTATCGTGGACCCTGCGACTGCCAAGCCTAGCGTGGACATTGGTGCGCCGTCCATCGTCTTCATACTCCTCCAGAGATTGTAAGTCAGCTGCTTCATCGTCCACAACCTTCCTTCCGATCCTAGTAAACACTGGGTGCCGGCGGCCATCCTTCTCGCGCCTTTCCTTTCGGTAACGTGTTGGGGATGTTTCATGCTCAGGGTCAAAGTTGAGTCGGGCTTGCAGACTCTGACTTGACCTCTTTTTCACTTCCTCTTGCATCAGCGCAGCCAAGGTTTCGTAGTTTTGGGACACGAAATCACTTGGCGCTAGTTCAGGCGTGACTCCTTCTAGCGCGAGGATGTCTGTTTCCAAATCAGGACTCTTGTTTCGGGTGGGCGCATTTGGCGGCTCATTGAAGTTTAATTCTGTCATGGTGAGAGGAGTGCGCAGTAGATCTACCGCGCTAGTGGTTGTTGTAGTAGCATGGGTAGTCCTTGTGAGCGGTTCTACTGGAGTAAAAGCCAGATCTGAGTATGATCCTAGGCTTTTGGGCGCACTGGTTGTCCCAGAGGCCTGCTTAGCGGCTGCATCAGTTTGCTGCTTCTTCCCCAGTAGGTCGTCATGCGTTTTCTTCGTCTGCGGAGTCCGCTGATTTGGGTTTTCATGCTTCGTCATTCTAGTTCTTCGTAGAGTTCTTAGTGTATGGTCCCACGGATGGCGCCACTTGTTGATACAAAAGTTGGGCGTTCCTTGTTTCTGTACCAATTAGATCTTAATGCTTGAGACCTGCGCACTAAGAAAACAAAAAGACACCGTTAGGCTTATCGTGGGATTGTCTCCCACGATTATCCTCCGGCGTGAGAGTAAGTAATCGGTTTAGGGTTTAGTTGAAGAGTTAGGGTTATTAGATCGTACCTTTAATGAGCCGAGATATCCTATATATATACACGAAGTCCTCATAGGTTTCGTGTTCCTTACCCTTCGGTATCTCAATCCTTATCCGTGAATAAGAGATCAAGACTAACAATAGAATTTGGACTTGGGCCATTGTAAGCCCAAATCTTTATCGAGATAGCCCACGCGTAATGGGCTTGAGCCCATTCATGATGGGCTTGAGTGTTGGTAGCGTCCATTGGTCGGGTTCATGACCCGAATGTGGACTATACGTCACATGATGCCTCACCACCATATTATCCACCACCTTACAGTTCCTTTTTGGTTCCGCTAAACAAGCACACTGATGCTGCTAAGCAGATTTCTTGTGCAAATTTCGACTTTTGGGATTAGCTCTTCGTTACTACGTAAGCAGACTTCTTGTGCAAATTTCGACTTCACCAAGATTAGCAATTGATGGTTAAAAGGATTCTTCATATTTGTATCTAGCTAAAACATAATTTTGTATCATTTCCATTCTTCCATATCACTATACGTACGGCTTTTGCTCATTGCATGACTTCTAATATGGAAGATATTCTATTGTCCAATAATCACAATGTCTTGTACTTTTTATGTAAGTTATTTTGTTAACAATTTAACAGTTTTTTTTTATGTGAAAAATCTTAATCAGTTCATTATGCAACCAATTTTTTTAATGGGATAATGACCAAAATAGACCGGGCAACCAAGTGGTTGGCGGTTTTCGCCCCGAAATCGGAAACTTCTAATATTAGACCAGGCAACTGGGCATCTCGACCCATACGATGACAAGTGTCCTCCAGTTGCCCAAAAAATACACAAGTTGCCCAAAAAATAGTCAAAAAAGTGACACTTGTCACTTGCATATTTCAGTTGCCCAAAAAGTACAGGTTGCCCTGGTCTAATATCGGAAGTTTCTGATTTCGGGGCGGAAACCGCCAACCACTTGGTTGCCCGGTTTATTTTGGTAATTATCCCTTTTTTAATCATCATCTGGCACATGATTCGTCACTGTTGGAATTAGACCAACAAACCGGCGTTTTGAAGCGGAACCACGAATCACGAACTCCAACAAGAACCAAAGCCGACTAAGTATATGATCTCTTATGTCGCTCGGCTAGAAAACACACACACAAAAGAATGCTCCCAAATAAGGTTTTATTGAGAACTAAGAAAAAGATATACAATTTTGCCTCACCTATCACTTTCTTTTATTGAGATGAGGAGTGAACAAACCTAAACTTAATAGGACTTAGAACCATCCGGCCTATAGATTAAGGAGGTGGAGATTTCCTAATACATGATTACCTTTATAAGTTTGAGCTAAACTGTAAGGCCTAAGATCTAACTTATCAAGATGTATAATGTGGCTTATGAAATCTAGTGAGAGAAACTAGAGACAGAACTTTATTATTAAACATACATTACACACTTTCATCTCCCTTTCAAATGAGGAGAGTGGTGGTTATTTATAGTTTACAACAAATGGGCTTGTGGGCTTTCTATGGACTCACTTATAACATATTAGATTAAACTAAAAGCCCATTGACTATCCTATTAATTAAAAAATGACGCGTTACAAAAATATTAATACACGAATGACCATCACTTTTTATAAAAGCTAACAATTTCCCCCTAAGGGATGGTCATTCAAATGACGCTCTGTGTGATTAGGTCTTTAGTCTTCATTGTCTTGAGCTTTGTGTGTCGTTGCAGAATAGTCTTGATTCTTTTCTTCCAAGTAATCGTCTTTTGGTTCTTCTTGCCTTTGATCAACATCTTCACAGATTTGCAGTGTCGTCTCTTCCATCATACTCATACTTCTTGATAATACTTTGATCTTCATACTTATGTCTTCCTCACTTGATACATGAACTTATCCTTGACATCTTGATGAGCTTTTTGACTTTGTCGTAACACTTTGTCTTTGACTTGATCTTTTTGTCTTGAACATTTTTCACTTGAGCTTTGTTGAGGATGATCTTCATAAGTATGAGTATGAGGAGATGTAGATGTTAAGCTATATGATGATGGTAAATGGACTTTCCTCAGTACCTGCATAAAACAGTTAGTAATAAATCGTCCAGCGCTTACAGGTTCGGACTTCGAGATTGTTAACAGCATAGTGTGAAAACTTTCTCTAATCCTTACCAAGGCCGTTCTGAACCGGATGCCCCCAAGAGAGCTAACTCGGATACACATAAGTGTATCCACGATTCAGGTGAGCCGCTGAAGTATACCGGAGTATCACTTCATGACTGTAGACCGTTTAAAGCAAATAACCATCATGATATAAGGCAATATTCGTAGATCTCATTAAGACTCTTGTACACCATGTGTCCTTTTTGGTGAACACATGTGCATTATATTGGAAGTGTATCCTAAGAGATCTTTTAGTGAATCTCATGGCTAGCAGAGTGCCACCTTTTCAATATCAACACATCTCGGAATGAGAGGCCGATAGATTATGCAGTGTTCTCCGTGAGAAATGAAAAAATATTTTTTAAGAGATATCTGAGTGGCTGGGAGGGGTTGTGCAGCGCGTCACTGGGTCCATGACGTCTTATCTTCAATATCAGTATCAACTTTGTGATTACCGATAGCAGATGTATTGACCCGGTTTCTGCCCTAAGGTTTCATGGAGGGCTATTTCTTTTCACCCTTTCATAAACTTTTCTTTTTCATTCTTCAATCCCTTCTATCTCCTTTCTCATTTACTCCTTTTTTCAATCTTACCTAAGGACTTCTAATTCTAATCTATTGGAATTGTCCTTGGGTAGATCCCTCCGGCTCTGGCGGATCATAGGACATAAACATAACCATAATCACCTTATTACTCCATGATTATCCTAGATTTATTGATCACATACCATAAAACCTTTTGTGAAAATATCTCAAAGTGTTTATGAATAAAACACATTTTGTTAACACTTCGAGAGTTTTGCATTTTCTGAAATACTCCCCCTACACATGTGCTTATGCATTTTAAGATAAGTTTGCACATGGTGGGTAGAGTTTGCACATTTGAATTGATCGATTTTCAGTGAACATGACCATTGCAAGACACGTTTACATCACTAGTTGGACTAGCTTGAAATTATTACCCATCCCGGTCATATTCAAAGATAATCTCTCGAATTGGTACATTCTACTCAGACAAGTCCTTTGAGACACGTTTACATCACTGGATAAACCAGATTGAAATTATTACCCGTCCCAGACAAGTCTTTTCGATTACGGACATTTATTTTTCGTCAATTCGAGGGTAAAATCTGAGTCGAGCTCTTTTGAGATTCAATCCATGATTTTTAAACATTTTGATCACATTTTAATCACGTCTTCTCCCCCTCAAAAATAGCATGTCGTGATATTTTTGATATCAACTGATTAAAAGAAAGCTTTTTGGAGAGATAAACGGATTTGAGCATGAAATTGGAACATTTTTTGTTTTTCATTTTTATACACCCCCTTAAATAAAGCATTTTTTATCGGGTTTGGAGGGAGTTATCTTGAGCACAGAATTTGAAAATTTTGAAAAATCTTGATCATTTGCTCAAGGATTATTTATTTTGTCTTTGAAATTACGAGTCCTGATCTAAAATAATCAGAAGTCATCATTGTAGCCTTTATTTGAAATCTTTTTGAGTTGATGTACCCGGGCTAATATAAAAGATTTCACGTTGAAGCTCGGGTTTCGTACTGAAGTATACGAAAGCCATAGAGATTATTAGGATAAGTGCTCGAAAAATATTTAAAACCTTTGTTTTGATTAAGCACTTTCCTTTCTTTGAAGCGAGGGTCCTGAACTGATGTGTCCAGAAGCCATTACATTAAGCTCGGGTCCGAAACCGAGTTGTTCCGAAGCCATAGTGAAGAAATTTTTGAGAAACGACATGTTTTAGAAAACATTTAAATGAACTCTCGCTCAAGCATCTGTACATGTCCGTATCATTGTTGAATGACATTTCTAGATACGTATAGAATATCGATTATATGAGAGACATGTCGTAAGATGAATATTTTTGGTCTTTTGATTTTATATTGTTTTTGTATTTTTGAAATTTTTTCTATTTTTATATTTTGTTTTTGTTGGTTTTTCAAATTTTGTATTTTGCTTTCTCAAAAATATTTACAGCGAAGCTATTTTGAAATTTTTTTCAAGAAGATTCGAGAAGACGTTCTAGCTCCCCAGGAGTTAGGCTTCGCATGCCAATTCGTTGAACTAAATTGTCAAACCTTTCTTTTGGAAGGGCTTTAGTAAATAGATCGGCGAGTTGGTATTCAGTCTTCACAAAAAATAATTAAACAGTACCATTTTCTACGTATTCCTTGATGAAGTGATAGCGGACTCTAATATGCTTGGTCTTCGAGTGTTGTACTGGATTGCACGAGATGGCTATGGCACTTTTTGAATCATAATACATAGGTATTTTGTCGAAAGTAAAGCCATAATCTGTGAGTTGTGTCCTCATCCATAGAACTTGGGCACAACACGCAGATAGAGACACATACTCGGCTTCTGCGGTTGATAATGCAGTACAATCTTGTTTCCTTGATGACCAGCCTACTAGCTTTTCACCCAAAAATTGTGCTCCACCGGATGTACTTTTTGCTGTAACTTGACAACCTGCATGGTTGGCATCTGAAAATGCTATTAGTTTAAACTCGGAATCCTTCGGATACCAAAGTCCCATGTTAATGGTTCTTCGTAGGTATCGAAAGATCCGTTTGACCTCTTGGAGGTGAAGTTCGGTAGGCCTTGCCTGAAACCGTGCTAATAAGCAAACAGCAAAATGAATATCGGGTCGACTAGCAGTAAGGTACATGAGAGAACCAATCATGCTCCGATATTTTTTTGGATCGATGGGTTTCCCAAATAAATCAGCACCTATTTTTGGTGAAGTGACCATTAGAGTACCAATAGAGTCACAATTTTCCATACCATGTTTTTTCAAAATCTCAATTGTGTATTTAGCTTGATTAATAAAAATAGCACGAGGGGATTGGTGTATTTGTAGACCAAGAAAGAATTTTATGTGGAAAACTAAAAGGGGGGGTTGAATAGTTTTACGTCTTTTTAATTTTTTTTTAGAAAACTTTTGTTTACTTTTAAAAACTTCGATTCGATCTTATGTGACTTCAACTCTTAAACAATATGAACAAATATAGACAAATGTAAATAAGTAATGCAAGTACAGTAAATGAAATGAAATGAAAGATAGAGATGGAAAGATCAAACCACAACACAAGGATTTATAGTGGTTCGGCTACAAGGACACCTTTGATGAAGCGAAAAGTGTACCGCTTTTAAGGAGTCATTTAAGCCCTAAATCGTATTTATTTGATCAAATATTGCCCTAAATCGTTCCTTTTGTCATTTTAGGTACTTTTGAGAAGAAATCTGGAAAAGGAAGCATTTTGGACGTTTTTGGAGCATAAAAGTGAAGAAAACGACAAAGTCTAAAAAATCGGCTGAAAGTTACCTTTGACGGCGTCATATTTAACCCTGGACGGCGTCATGCCTTGGCAAAAGTGGTGGATGTGAAATTTACTCATGATAAGCCAGAGAAATTGCATGGAAATTCTGACGGCGTCACGCTTTAATCTGATCAAGGTCGTCACGTTATAATTCAAAGAGGGACGGCGTCACGTTCATAGTCTGACGGCGTCAAGCCTTGATAAGCCAGAACGGATTTTGGAGAGCTAAAGAGGGACGGCGTCAAGAAGGTCATCCGAGAACCCTAAAAGCGGCGAGGTGACGGCGTCACACTCCATAACGTGACGCCGTCAGATCCAAAAGTCTATATATAGTTTTCTAATTTTTTTGTCATTAGTGTGGAACTTATTGGGGAACTTTGTGTGTGAAAACCCTAGGACGAATTTGGCAGCTCTTTCAAGGCTTTTTGCCTTGAGATCTTCCATGTTACATTGAAGATAAGTTATCAATTAATCATTCAATATGTCTATGTGTTGTTTGATTCTATCTTATTCTTGTCTTTTGTTTAACATGTTAGGCTAGATTTATCTTGTGTTTGCTTAGATCTAATGAAACCTAGCTATTGATTATTGGTTATTAGTGTGTTATTAGTTGTATTGGATGATTGTTTATCTATGTTAGGCTTAAGAAAACTGGCTAACTTCCTATTCGGTAACTTGCTTGAACGTCTTAAGAAACATGAACCAATGCGTACTAAAGGTTTTTATGGTTGTATTTAATGCACAAGCGAATTCTAGTGATCCCATGTTAGGAGCTTCGTAGCCGGCTCGACATAGGAGTGAAGTAGGAGCTTGTAGAGTTGGGGAAGCACGTACGCCACCCCACGAATGGTATTAAGGAATACACCCGTCATCCACGCGACTAATACACACTAATCAACCGGTAAAAGATAGTTAGGGAGTAAGGAAATCTAAGTAAACACATTTCCCTCCACATAAGTTTTCACCAACATTTTCATTTTCTGTTATTTTATTTTATTTGCATTCGTAGTAATTTGGGTTAGTTGACTAGCAACTAATTCCGCCCACTCTTTCAAACCCGAGATTTTACTTGCTTTCATAAAAAATATAAAAACATAAAAAGAATCTTCTCTCACCCTTAGACCTATTAGAGTAATTTTTCATACCTAACGAACACTATTCCCTGTGGAGAACGATCAATCCCCCGTACTTACCACTACACTATACTACATCGGTCAGGTACACTGCCTGGTGGGGTTGTAAGCCTCTTGAGATCCCTTGAGAGGTAAAACCTGCTGTAAGGTTGCAAAACCACGCATCAAGTTTTTGGCGCCGCTGCCGGGGAATAGTTATTGTTTAGGTTGAATTTTTATTTTATAGGTCTACTCACTAGATTCCTTTCTAGTGAGAATTTTTATTTTCTTTTCTAGGTTTTCTTTAGTCTATCTATTTTCTTCGTTTCATTGTTCGTAACCATTACCATCCGACATCATGGAAGGTGGTAATATCCTCAACCCACCACAACAACCACCACCTCCTAGAGCCCGCACTTTAGGAGGATATTCCCTAATTTTGGATGATGACCCCCCTAATCTTAGAATCACTAGGAGCCGAAGCTCGATAAAGACTCTTGCCACACCCTATGCTGAACCCGAAAGGGAAATGCATAAATTAAGGCGACTCCACCAAGCGGCTGAACCATCCACGATCAATTTTGATGATGCCCTCTCCGAGGAAGAATCCAATCATCATTCTACACCTCCTAGCCCTCAACCCAATCACGATATGGAAGTTCCCGAAATCCCAATCCCTAAATGTCTCAAGGACTACTCTTCTCCCACCCCTCGTGGTTTTTCCAATGCTATCGTTTTTCCAAATGAGCGCACGGATGGGGTCTTGCGTGCAACCGATATTTGGCTTGTCCAAAGTGTATGCAAATTCCACGGATTGAAAACTGAAGATCCGATCCAACACATCAAGGACTTCCTGAAAATAGTGGATACCCTCCATACGGATGGGGCTACTAGAGATACCTCCCGGCTTCGATTCTTTCCCTTCACCCTTTGTGAAAAAGCCGGAGACTGGTATAACCAACTTCCCTCCGAATCCATTTTCACATGGGAACAACTTGTCTCAAAATTCTACGAGAAATTCTTTCCAATAGGAAGGACTTCAACGTTAAGAGACGAAATCTTTCGCTTCCATGTTGGACCAGCTGAACCCATTCACGAATCCTGGAACAGATTCAAAGATCTGATTAGACATGTCCCTCATCATGGCATTGAACTCTGGCTTCTGGTTCAAATTTTTTATGACAGTGTCCCTAAAAGCGACCAATGTGGCATTAATAATTCGGTAAAAGGAAAAATAGCCAACCTAAGTGCTGAAGAAGGATGGAATAGAATTGAGGAATACGCAAATGATCAAGACGATACCTGGGATGAACCCGATTCGATCATGAGCATTTCCAAGATCATGAAAGAGCCTCTTTTTGCTAGCCGGTTGAGCAGAATGAATGATCAAATCTCTTATCTAGACAAGTCACAACCAACTAAACGGTTGTCAAACCCATATTTGATCTGCGACCAATGTGGTGGCCCGCATGAAGTGGAGGAATGCGGGGATGATACCACCACCGAACAAGCATGCTTGTCAAGCCACGACATCTTCGATGATGCGTGGGTTTTGCAACCTTACAATAGGTTTTACCTCTCGAGGGATCTCAAGAGGCTTACAACCCCACCAGGCAGTGTACCTGACCGATGTAGTATAGTGTAGTGGTAAGTACGGGGGATTGATCGTTCTCCACAGGGAATAGTGTTCGTTAGGTGTGAAAGACTACTCTAATTAGGTCTAAGGGTTGAGGAAGATTCTTTTTATGTTTTTATATTTTTATGAAAGCAAGTAAAATCTCGGTTTTGAAAGAGTGGGCGGAATTAGTTGCTAGTCAACTAACCCAAAGTTACTACGGATGCAAATAAAATAAAATAACAAAAATGAAAATGTGGTGAGAAACTTATGTGTAGAGAAATGTGTTTACTTAGATTTCCTTACTCCCTAACTATCTTTTACCGGTTAATTAGTGTGTATTAGTCGCGTGGATGACGGGTGTATTCCTTAATACCATTCGTGGGGTGGCGTACTTACTTCCCCAACTCTACAAGCTCCTACTTCACTCCTATGTCGAGCCGGCTAGGAAGCTCCTAACATGGGATCACTAGAATTCGCTTGTGCATTAAATACAACCATAAAAACCTTTAGTACGCATTTGGTTCATGTTTCTTAAGACGTTCAAGCAAGTTACCGAATAGGAAGTTAGCCAGTTTTCTTAAGCCTAACATAGATAAACAATCATCCAATACAACTAATAACACACTAACAACCAATAATCAATAGCTAGGTTTCATTAGATCTAAGCAAACACAAGATAAATTTAGCCTAACATGTTAATCAAAAGACAAGAATAAGATAAAATCAAACAACACATAGACATATTGAATGATTAATTGATAACTTATCTTCAATGTAACATGGAAGATCTCAAGGCAAAAAGCCTTGAAAAAGAAGCTGAATTCGTCTTAGGGTTTTCTCCCAAAATTCCACACACTAAGCTCTCAATAAGTTCCACACTAATGACAAAAAACTGCAAAACTATATATAGACTTTCAGATCTGACGGCGTCACGTTATGGAGTGTGACGCCGTCATCTCGCCGCTTTTAGGGGATACCGGATGACCTTCTTGACGCCGTCCCTCTTTAGCTCTCCAAAATCCGTTCTGGCTTATCAAGGCTTGACGCCGTCAGATTTAGTCGTGACGCTGTCCCTCTTTAAATTAAGCCGTGACGACCTTGATCAGATTAAAGGGTGACGCCGTCAGAATTCCCATGCAAATTTCCCTGGCTTATCATGAGTAATTTTCACATCCACCTTTTCTTGCCAAGCCATGACGCCGTCCAGGGATAATCCTGACGCCGTCAAAGGTAGTTTCCAGTACAATTTTGAGACTTTGTCGTTTTCTTCACTTTTATGCTCCAAAAACGTCCAAAATGCCTCCTTTTCCAGATTTCTCCTCAAAAGTACCTAAAATGACAAAAGGAACGATTTAGGGCAATATTTGATCAAATAAATACGATTTAGGGCTTAAATGACCCCTTAAAAGCGGTACACTTTTCGCTTCATCAAATACCCTTACACTTGAGATTTGTTTGTCCTCAAGCAAATGCGCTTTTATTCTAATCAAATACAAGTTAGGGGTCATTTAATGCTAACATAAAAGTAATTACAACAAATATTCGTTCCACTTTAATCATAATAAGCACGGAGATTACAAACTAGCACCTCACAAGTAGTGTTTAGATACTCACATCTCTCAAGTGTCATCAAAATAAATCTCATAAATGAAAACGGATAATATCTCTCACTACCTGTCATAGCAAATAGATTACCATAGGCTTGGGAAAGGATCAAAAACCTCCTCCACTAGGCGTAAGCACCTAAGATAAACTATCAAAGAGGGCTTTTACATGGGTTATAACGTTAGGTGTAGGGAAAAGGAAAACACGGTTTTGTTGGATAAAGGATATTTTACTGGTGGCGAGTTAAAGATCTTGATCAATTACATGTACTATACAATGTTGCTAAGCCAAGACTAGACTCGATTTAAGCTAATGAAAGAAAATAACAAAAACAAAAAATAAACATAAAATAAAACGGGATGGTAGTCCGTATGTTTTTTCTACTTTTCTTTTTCTCATTTTTTTGTATTTTTCTTGATTTTTTTTTTTTTTTTTTTTTTTTTTTTTTTTTTTTTTTTTTTTTTGCATACACTTTTGCCCTACCATCCAAAATAATACATCAAAGGGGCGTTGCATTCCCCTTACACTTGAACTTTTACATAACTTTACAAATAACTATTCTAATGACTCGAATTAAGATAATCGAAACACTTGGAGTACTTTTAAAATATTTAGCACATATGGGGGTAATAAATGATGTTCTTCCCCATTACTCCATTACACTAGTACTTTACCCATGAGTCCCAATCGTCCCAAAACAATATGTACAAGGATATGACTCGACTTAGCAACCATGTAATCAACTAGATAATTAACTTGGGTTTAAACAAATGTTGTAACAATAATGCACTAAAAATAAGTGCATACAAGGTAGGCTAAGGCGATTTGGGTGTACATTTAAGTGGGGTGTAACAAATTCTTCCTTTAAGTAAAATGCTTAAAGGTCGAAACGAAAAGATAGGCTCTGAGGGGTGTACTAGGGGTATCGTGTACTAAGAATGAGTACAACGCAAAAGGGTGTGGGAATTACTTGACCAATGTAGCCAACGTAATTATAACAAAAACACAGGTGTAAAACAATGGGTTAATCCTAATGCCTCTTATCATGTAGTAAATCTAACTACACGAATGTAGTCTCACTTGTGGCCTTGGAATGGTCCTAACGCAAGTTCTAGAATCTAAGTGCTACCGGTACACACATCATAGCATAAATGCTTTTCTTACCAATTCTAGGGGCGAACCTCACATATTTGGGGGTGGAAAATTTTTTTAGTGGTACGGTTTTTTGTGCTAGTCATATAACTCCTATCCGTGAGACGCTCATTAAGATCAAAGTTTCACTCCTAAGTGTTGTAAAAAATTTTAAATTTGGCACTAAAATTACCCTAACAGGTATTTATCTCAGTTTTATTACACATCTATTATTAAACAAACAAAAATCAAGCGCAATGGCATTCTCTAAAATCGTACTTTTACCCCCCCCCCCCCCCCCCGTTACACTTAAGATGAACATTGTCCCCAATGTTCAAATAACAAGATGTAAAAGTAAATAAGGTAAAAGAATGAAATCAAATACTCCCCTGATTCGCTCGGTGAATAATGAAATTACACGGTTAGATCTTCCTCCAAAGTAATGTAGAAGCTCCATGACTAATGCATCGCCACAAGCTTGATTCAAAACATTTCCTTGTCCAAAATAACCTGTTAAACCTGAGAAAACAAACACGAAAACCTGCATAACATCGGCGGGATAAAATCTATATATAAGGATATAATGCTTGTGGAATGATAACTTTGCAGATTCCTGGAGATTATAAGTTGGAGATTTTAATAAAAACTTTTTTTTTTTTTTAAAAACAAAACTTTCAAAAATTTCTGAAAATTAAATCTGACGCCGTCAGGTTATAAACCCTGACGCCGTCAGAAATGACCTGACAAAAATTTTCATTTTAAGTTTCCGGAAAATTTCTGGAAAAACTTTTACCTTACTTCCTGGAAATCCTGCAAAACATCATTATGACTCGATACAAGCATTTGACTCAAACAAATACGAATATGTATGCTAATTTATTATTATTACGATTCATGTTCATTTGTGTTCTAATAAACCGATTTAGATTTCCCTTACACTTAACTTTTGCAAAATACCTTTATATGTAGTTAAGACGAAGTTAAAAACAAAATAAAGCATTTTCACAAATTACTTTTGAACATGAATCAATACTAATAAAAATTAAACACACATACGGAAAATAAAATCAAACAAGCAAATAAATAAACACACAAAGCAAATAAAACAAATAAAGCTTGGGTTGCCTCCCAAGAAGCGCTTTTCTTTATTAACGAGTCTTGTAGCTAGACTCAAAGTCACGTACATTGCGTGACTCCATCATCGGTCACGGTTCCTAGGCCATTCTCCTTCCCGGTTTTATATTCCGGTCCTAATTTCAAACAATCCTTGTAGAAACCGAATATCCTTTCCATAACATAGTCTACTCCTTTACTTCTATCCTCATCATTCCTATAGTAGACCGCTTGCTTGAGCTCCTTCTCAACATTTGACAAGTGTTGGAATTGTTCTATCTTATATGGCATTTGGTAGCTTACTTCATCGGTCTCATCCTTAAATCTAACTATCCCTAAGGAAGGTTCATAAGTCATTCTAGAGACCTCAACAAATGGTTTTCCAAAAACCACTTGAGTCAAGGATGCATCGACTATTGGGCGGATATCTTCTACAATTACAAAGTCGGTGACATAGGTGAAGTTTCCTACATAAACCGGTAATCCCTTAACTCTTCCCGTGAAGTTACTCATCCAACCCTTGTCAGGGAACATCCTATACCCAAGTTGATTCTTCATTATCAAGTTGTAGTGGGCTCTAGTCATGATGTTTATGGGCGATCTAAGGTCGATGTAAGCTTTCCACACATGTAGATGTCCAATGTTGCATGGTATGTTGAGATTAGAAGGGTCGCCTATTTCTATGATTGGTCTACCTAGGAAGTATGGTGTCTCGGGGTCATCGAATAAGTTTGTATGATATGCGCGCTCTTCCTTAGTGGGTAGCCTATTGAAGTAGTCCTCATCATCATCTACTTCTTCAATCACACTTGTCCTAACTTCCTTATCAACCTCGACTTTCCTATCCTCATCCTTAGGTTCACTATTATCCTCATTCCTATCAATTGGTTTAATAGTGACAATGTTGACAAAGTGGACGTGTTTGGATGAAGAGGGGTCTTTTACTTGGGGTCCGCTATTTGTGTTCCTAGCGTCCTTATGTGGAGGTGATAACACTTGGTTATGGAGAGCTTTCAACAAGTTGTCAATTTTAGTGGTCATCTCCGTTTGTTGTTGATTGAATTCGGTCTCGAATCTAGCTATCCGAGCTTCTTGAGATGCCATAAATTGGGAAATCAATCCTTCAAAGTTATTGGTACTACCATTGCCGGAAGGATTGTTGTTGAAAGTACGGTTCGAGTTGGAACCGCTTGATTGGAAACGATTAGGTGGGTTGGAAGAATTGGTTTGTTGCGTGTTTTGGTTTTGTTTCCACCTAAGGTTCGGGTGATTTTTCCATGAGGGATTGTATGAATCACCGTAATGGTTTGGCTCGGGTTTGAAAGTGTACCACTTGTCTCCCGCTCCGTCGGTACGCGAGGATGCGTAGTCCACAAAAGCTTGTTCGGGGAGTTCCATGCAATCACGAGTGTCGTGGGGACCACTACATAATTCACATGAAGAAGTGATTTTGTTCACTTGGCTTGAAGGTTTAGGAGCCTCGTAGGATTTCATGAGAAACTTGACTTGGTCTTCAAGTTCTATGATCCTACGGTCGGAAGTGCTTGAATTGTTCGAAGGCAAAGATATTGCCTTGACCGTTTTATTCAAATCACGGGGATCACTCCAACTTTCGTTGTCATAAAGAGCAAGATCCTCTAGGAGAGCCCATGATTGTTCCGCACTTAGATCACGTAGCTTGCCACCGGTCGATTGGTCAATGGTTTGCCTCGTGGAGAGATTGATATGGTCATAGAAGATTTGGACTTGGAGCCAAAGTTCTATGCCATGGTGAGGGACTTTTTGGAGTAAGTCCTTGAATCGAGTCCATGCCTCGTAGAGGGTTTCGCCTCGACGTTGTTCAAACATCAAGATATCCTTCCTTAGCTTGGTAGTTCTCCCTGGTGGGAAAAATTGAGCAAGGAAACGAGTGGTGAGATCATCCCAAGAGGTGATGGATCCTGCGGGTTGACGTTCTAGCCACTGACTAGCTTGGTCCCGCAGAGAGAATTGGAAGAGACGCAATCGGGTCGTCTCTCGAGTGGCAACATCAAGGTCTATAGAATCAACGATTTTGAGAAAGTCCTTGAGATGTTGATTAGGATCTTCAGAACGAAGTCCATGGAATGCGCATCCGCTTTGCACCAACCGGATGGTGTCGGATCGCAAGGGTGTGATATTGGCTCCTTGAGTGAGCTCAATGGTGTTTCGATAGCCATGGTGGCTAGGACGGGAATACTCTCCTAAAGTACGGGCTCTAGGAGGTGGTGGTGGTTGTTGTGGTGGTGGGTTGTGGGGGTTAAGGATATTACCATCTTCTATGATGTCGGATGGTATGGTCACGAACAAAGACACGAAGAAAATAGATAGACTAAAGAAAATCTAGAAAAATAAAATAAAAATCTCACTAGAAAGGAATCTAGTGAGTAGACCTAATAGAAATAAAAATTCAACCTAAACAATAACTATTCCCCGGGCTGCGGCGCCAAAAACTTGATGCGTGGGTTTTGCAACCTTACAACAGGTTTTACCTCTCGAGGGATCTCAAGAGGCTTACAACCCCACCAGGCAGTGTACCTGACCGATGTAGTATAGTGTAGTGGTAAGTACGGGGGATTGATCGTTCTCCACAGGGAATAGTGTTCGTTAGGTGTGAAAGACTACTCTAATTAGGTCTAAGGGTTGAGGAAGATTCTTTTTATGTTTTTATATTTTTATGAAAGCAAGTAAAATCTCGGTTTTGAAAGAGTGGGCGGAATTAGTTGCTAGTCAACTAACCCAAAGTTACTACGGATGCAAATAAAATAAAATAACAAAAATGAAAATGTGGTGAGAAACTTATGTGTAGAGAAATGTGTTTACTTAGATTTCCTTACTCCCTAACTATCTTTTACCGGTTAATTAGTGTGTATTAGTCGCGTGGATGACGGGTGTATTCCTTAATACCATTCGTGGGGTGGCGTACTTACTTCCCCAACTCTACAAGCTCCTACTTCACTCCTATGTCGAGCCGGCTAGGAAGCTCCTAACATGGGATCACTAGAATTCGCTTGTGCATTAAATACAACCATAAAAACCTTTAGTACGCATTTGGTTCATGTTTCTTAAGACGTTCAAGCAAGTTACCGAATAGGAAGTTAGCCAGTTTTCTTAAGCCTAACATAGATAAACAATCATCCAATACAACTAATAACACACTAATAACCAATAATCAATAGCTAGGTTTCATTAGATCTAAGCAAACACAAGATAAATTTAGCCTAACATGTTAATCAAAAGACAAGAATAAGATAAAATCAAACAACACATAGACATATTGAATGATTAATTGATAACTTATCTTCAATGTAACATGGAAGATCTCAAGGCAAAAAGCCTTGAAAAAGAAGCTGAATTCGTCTTAGGGTTTTCTCCCAAAATTCCACACACTAAGCTCTCAATAAGTTCCACACTAATGACAAAAAATTGCAAAACTATATATAGACTTTCAGATCTGACGGCGTCACGTTATGGAGTGTGATGCCGTCATCTCGCCGCTTTTAGGGTTCCCGGATGACCTTCTTGACGCCGTCCCTCTTTAGCTCTCCAAAATCCGTTCTGGCTTATCAAGGCTTGACGCCGTCAGATTTAGTCGTGACGCCGTCCCTCTTTAAATTAAGCCGTGACGACCTTGATCAGATTAAAGGGTGACGCCGTCAGAATTCCCATGCAAATTTCCCTGGCTTATCATGAGTAATTTTCACATCCACCTTTTCTTGCCAAGCCATGACGCCGTCCAGGGATAATCCTGACGCCGTCAAAGGTAGTTTCCAGCACAATTTTGAGACTTTGTCGTTTTCTTCACTTTTATGCTCCAAAAACGTCCAAAATGCCTCCTTTTCCAGATTTCTCCTCAAAAGTACCTAAAATGACAAAAGGAACGATTTAGGGCAATATTTGATCAAATAAATACGATTTAGGGCTTAAATGACCCCTTAAAAGCGGTACACTTTTCGCTTCATCAGACATCTTCGATGATCCTTCGCTCTTGACTTTCTACCAAAACAATGATTTCACCCCTTGGGGAAATCTTGTGAGAGAAGAAGGAGGAGGAGAATATCCTGACTACAAGGTTAGGAGCACCTTTGAGGATGATCTTGGGCATTTCACGTTTGAGAAGAATCTGCAACTAAATGGTCTCGACAACCTCATCATTAGCCAACAAAACGACGTGAGGGCCAATTTCGCAGAGCTCAACGCCACTCTCGACAGCCTTGGCGAACCTCAAAGAGATCCCTTACTCGCCATCACCACTCGTGCTGGAACAACTACTAAAGATCCACCCTACCCAGCTCAACCATCTAACGTCATGGAGCCCGACACCCCTCATGAGGAGGAAGATAATGTGAACGATGAGAATCCCGAACAAACCCCTCCGGTAACTCCCTCTCCACCTACTCCAACCAAACAGCCCATTAAAGTCCCATACCCGTCCCGTCTCAAGAATCAAAAGATCGAAAACGATAATAAAAGATTCTTGTCATATTTGAGGAATCGGTTGTCACAATACCCCTTCTTGATGCATGTTACCATATGCCCAAATATAGTACATACTTCAAGAAGTTGCTAACCAACAGAAAAGGGCTCGAGGGTCTTGTAACCTTAGGAGAAGAATGTTCTGTGGTGACTCAACGAGGGCTGCCAAAGAAGGTGGACGATCCAGGTAGTTTCACCTTGCCCTGCTCAATAGGATCTCTTTCAGTTAAGAATGCTTTGGCCGACTTAGGAGCAAGTATCAATCTTATGCCGCATTCCATGTTCCTCAAATTAGGGTACTCTGGATTGAAACCCACCCGTATGAGCATCCAACTAGCCGATAGATCAGTCAAATACCCCTTAGGAATATGCGAGAATGTGCTGGTTAAGGTAGGGAAGTTCAAATTTCCAGTTGACTTCGTCATCTTAGAGATGGAAGAAGATGACCTAGTGCCCATCATTCTAGGGAGGCCATTCCTTGCAACTGCTAGTGCTGTTATTGACGTTCATGACGGCAAACAAACCTTACGAGTGGGGGCCGATAGCTTAACCTTCGACATCAAGGACACAATGAATCTTTCTCTCGAAGCAGATAATCAACTGTACTTCATCGAAGAATTCGATGAACTATCCGACGAGATTGACAATTGTATAGATGAACAGATGGAAGCTGGTTGGTTGAGAGATGAAGCTTTCTTACCCATCTTTGAGGAGGAAAAGACTATGGATGTAAACGCAGTCTCTTTTTATCCCAGACAAGAAATCGAACAGCTTGAGCTTCGTAAACCCGAGAACAAACTTAAACCCTCCATCATCGAGCCACCTGCGGTAGAACTCAAGGAACTCCCAACCAACCTTGAATATGCTTTCCTCCAAGGGGAAGATCAACTTCCGGTAATCATAAGCTCTTCCTTGAAAAGTGAACAAAAAGATAAACTCTTAGGAGTTTTAAAAAAATATAAAGGGGTTATAGCATGGAGTGTAGCCGACATCAAAGGGATTGACTCTACTTTCTGCACGCATAAAATCCTCATGGAGGAGGATTATAAACCCACCGTGCAGCCTCAAAGGCGAGTAAACCCCAACATTAAGGAAGTCGTGAAAAAGGAAGTCATTAAGCTCCTAGATGCAGGGCTAATTTACCCAATTTCCGACAGTCCATGGGTGAGTCCTGTGCAGGTTGTACCAAAAAAGGGAGGAATGACAGTAGTAAAGAACGATAAGGATGAGTTAGTGCCTCAACGAACGGTAACTGGATGGCGTGTGTGCATCGATTATAGGAAGTTGAATGATGCAACCCGAAAGGATCATTTCCCTCTCCCATTTATCGACCAAATGTTGGAAAGGTTAGCAGGGCATGAGTACTACTGCTTCCTAGATGGGTTCTCAGGGTATTTCCAAATCCCTATCGCTCCTGAGGACCAAGAAAAGACTACGTTTACATGCCCTTATGGCACCTTCGCCTACAAGCGAATGCCCTTTGGACTATGTAACGCCCCCGCCACTTTCCAGCGCTGCATGACGGCAATCTTCCATGAGTTAATGGAAGACAGCATGGAGGTCTTCATGGATGATTTTTCGGTCTTTGGAAACTCTTTTGATCGCTGTCTTGCTAACCTTGAGAAAATGCTCAAACGTTGTGAGGAGACCAACTTGGTACTAAACTGGGAAAAGTGCCACTTTATGGTAAAAGAAGGGATTGTGCTAGGGCACAAAATTTCAGGAAGTGGAATTGAAGTAGATCGGGCAAAAATTGAAGCTATATCCAAACTTCCCTATCCGACGACTGTCAAAGCAATCCGTAGCTTTTTGGGTCATGCTGGCTTCTATAGGAGATTCATTAAAGATTTCTCAAAGGTAGCTAAACCAATGACTCAGTTGCTCATGAAGGATGCCCCGTTCGACTTCTCTCAAGAGTGCAAGGATGCATTCGATCGATTGAAGCAGGAACTTACCCAAGCTCCAATTATGGTCACCCCTAATTGGGAGTTACCCTTTGAAATCATGTGCGATGCTAGCGATTATGTTGTGGGAGCAGTATTAGGCCAAAGGCTTAACAAACACTTTCAGCCAATATACTACGCTAGCAAAACCATGAATCCTGCTCAAGAAAACTACACTACCACTGAAAAGGAATTACTAGCCGTGGTATTTGCTTTTGATAAGTTTCGCTAGTATCTTGTCCTCTCCAAAACGGTTGTTTTTACGGAACATTCAGCTATTCGATATCTTTTTAATAAACTGGATGCTAAACCACGGTTACTTCGTTGGATCTTACTATTTCAAGAATTCGATGTTGAGATTCGTGATAAGAAAGGAGCCGAGAATCTTGCAGCTGATCATCTCTCTCGTCTCGAAAACCCCAGCCTCGCTGAATCTGATAAGAGTGAGATTCGGGAGTCATTTCCTGAAGAGCAGCTCATGTCAATAAATGATTCTGAACCATGGTATGCGGATTATGCTAACTACCTGGCAAGTCGAGTCATTCCTGAGCATATGAGCAGACATGAAAAAAAGAGGTTCTTCAATCAATTAAGGTATTACTTTTGGGATGAACCTTTCTTATTCCGAAGGTGTCCGGACCAGGTAATCAGGCGTTGTGTTTCGGAAAAGGAGGCTGTCAGAATTATGAAAGAGTGTCATGCAGGTCCATCTGGAGGACATCACGGAATAAACACTACTGCACGAAAGGTCTTCGACGCGGGATTCTATTGGCCTACAATATTTCGTGATGTGAAGGGAATGATACAAACTTGTGACGCATGTCAAAGAGCTAGGAATATCTCTAGGAGGGATGAAGCCCCACAGAATTATATACAAGTTTGTGAGGTTTTCGATGTTTGGGGAATTGATTTCATGGGACCCTTCCCATCTTCAGGTGGGAATGAATACATCTTGGTGGCCATCGATTATGTTTCGAAATGGGTGGAAGCACAAGCCCTTAGGACTAACGACGCTAGGGTAGTCATTCATTTCTTAAAAAAATTGTTCGCTAGGTTCGGAATTCCGAAAGCTCTTATTAGTGACAGGGGAACCCATTTTTGCAATTCACAAATGGAGAAAGTCATGAAAAGATATGGAGTCTCTCACCGATTCTCCACCGCTTACCATCCTCAAACCAACGGTCAAGTCGAAAACAATAATAGAGCCATAAAGAGAATATTGGAGAAAACGGTCAATCAAAACCGAAAGGATTGGTCTTTTAAGCTCGATGAAGCTTTATGGGCATTTCGAACCGCTTATAAGACGCCAATCGGGACAACCCCGTTCCGTATGGTATATGGCAAGGCATGCCACCTTCCAGTAGAACTGGAACACAAGGCATATTGGGCACTTAAGGCTTGTAATTTGGATTATACGGTTGCGGGAACAAATAGATTCTTACAGCTCCAAGAGCTCGATGAATTGAGATTAGAGGCTTATGAATCTTCCATTACATACAAAGAAAGGGCGAAAAGATGGCATGACCAACGGATTAAGAGACCCAAGGAGTTTTCAGAAGGAGACAAGGTCTTATTATATAATTCTCGCTTAAGGCTATTTCCTGGGAAACTTAAATCTAGATGGTATGGACCTTTTACCGTAAGGAGCTCCTCTAAAACCGGAGCCGTTGTATTAATTGACGACGAGGATAGAGAATTCACTGTAAATATTCAACGAGTCAAGCATTATCAAGAGAATGGTAATGAAATGATCAATGAGGAAGACATAACTTTCGATGAAGAAGTCACGTAATGTACGTGACTTTGAGTCTAGCTACAAGACTCGTTAATAAAGAAAAGCGCTTCTTGGGAGGCAACCCAAGCTTTATTTGTTTATTTGCTTTGTGTGTTCATTTATTTGTTTGTTTGATTTTATTTGCTTCCGTATGTGTGTTTAAGTTTTATTATTATTGATTCATGTTCAAAACTAATTTGTGAAAATGCTTTATCTTGTTTTTAACTTCGTCTTAACTACATATAAAGGTATTTTGCAAAAGTTAAGTGTAAGGGAAATCCAAATCGGTTTATTAGAACAAATGAACATGAATCGTAACAATAATAAATTAACATACATATTAGTATTTGTTTGAGTCAAATGCTTGTATCGAGTCATAATGATGTTTTGCAGGATTTCCAGGAAGTAAGGTATAGGTTTTTCCAAAAATTTTCCGGAAACGTAACATGAGAATTCTGTCAGATCATTTCTGACGGCGTTAGGAGTTACAACCTGACGGCGTCAGGTTTAATTTTCTGAAAATTTTTGAAGGTTTTGTTTTCATAAAAAGTTTTTATTAAATCTATAACTTATAATCTCCAGGAATCTGCAAAATTATCATTCCACAAGCATTATATCCTTATATATATAGATTTATCCCGCCGATGTTATGCAGGTTTTCGTGTTTGTTTTCTCAGGTTTAACAGATTATTTTGGACAAGGAAATGTTTTTGGATCAAGCTTATGGCGATGCATTAGTCATGGAGCTTCAACATTATCTTGGAAGAAGATCTAACCGTGTTACTTCATTATCCACCGAGCGGATCAGGGGAGTATTTGATTTCATTCTTTTACTTTATGCTTTTACATCTTGTTATTTGAACATTGGGGACAATGTTCATCTTAAGTGTAAGGGGGGGGGGGGTAAAAGTACGATTAGAGAATGCTCTTACGCTTGATTTTTGTTTGTTTAATAGTGGATGTGTAATAAAACTGAGATAAATACCTGTTAGGGTAAGTTTAGTGCCAAATTTAAATTTTTTTACAACATATAGGAGTGAAACTTTGATCTTAATGAGCGTCTCACGGATAGGAGTTATATGACTCGCAAAAAAAACCGTACCACTAAAAAATTTTTCCACCCCAAATATGTGAGGTTCGCCCCTAGAATTGGTAGGAAAAGCATTTATGCTATGATGTGTGTACCGGTAGCACTTAGATTCTAGAACTTGCGTTAGGACCATTCCGAGGCCACAAGTGAGACTACATTCGTGTAGTTAGATTTACTACATGATAAGAGGCATTAGGATTAACCCATTGTTTTACACCTGTGTTTTTATAATAATTACATTGGCTAAATTGGTCAAGTAATTCTCCCACACCCTTTGCGCTGTACTCATTTTTAGTACACGATACCCCTAGTACACCTCTCAGAGCCTATCTTTTCGTTTCGACCTTTAAGCATTTTACTTAAAGGAAGAATTTGTTACACCCCACTAAAATGTACACCCAAATCGCCTTAGCCTACCTTGTATGCACTCATTTTTAGTGCATTATTGTGACAACATTTGTTTAAACCCAAGTTAATTATCTAGTTGATTACATGGTTGCTAAGTCGAGTCATATCCTTGTACATATTGTTTTGGGACGATTGAGACTCATGGGTAAAGTACTAGTATAATGGAGTAATGGGGAAGAACATCATTTATTACCCCCATATGTGCTAAATGTTTTAAAAGTACTCCAAGTTTTTCAATTATCTTAATTCGAGTCATTAGAATAGTTATTTGTAAAGTTATGTAAAAGTTCAAGTGTAAGGGGAATGCAACGCCCCTATGATGTATTATTTTGGATGGTAGGGCAAGATTGTATGCAAAAAAAAAAAAAAAAAAAAAAAAAAAAAAAAAAAAAAAAAAAAAAAAAAAAAAAAAATCAAGAAAAATACAAAAAAAAAATGAGAAAAAGAAAAGTAGAAAAAACATACGGACTACCATCCCGTTTTATTTTATGTTTATTTTATGTTTTTGTTATTTTGTTTTTAGCTTAAGATTGAGTCGAGTCTTGGCTTAGCAACATTGTATAGTACATGTAATTAATCAAGATCTTTAACTCGCCACCAGTAAAATATCCCTTATCCAACAAATCCGTGCTTATCATATCCCTACACCTAACGTTATAACCCATGTAAAAGCCCTCTTTGATAGTTTATCTTTGGTGCTTACGCCTAGTGGAGGAGGTTTTTGATCCTTTCCCAAGCCTATGGTAATCTATTTGCTATGACAGGTAGTGAGAGATATTATCCGTTTTCATTTATGAGATTTATTTTGATGACACTTGAGAGATGTGAGTATCTAAACACTACTTGTGAGGTGCTAGTTTGTAATCTCCGTGCTTATTATGATTAAAGTGGAACGAATATTTGTTGTAATTACTTTTATGTTAGCATTAAATGACCCCTAACTTGTATTTTGATTAGAATAAAAGCGCATTTGCTTGAGGACAAGCAAATCTCAAGTGTAAGGGTATTTGATGAAGCGAAAAGTGTACCGCTTTTAAGGGGTCATTTAAGCCCTAAATCGTATTTATTTGATCAAATATTGCCCTAAATCGTTCCTTTTGTCATTTTAGGTACTTTTGAGAAGAAATCTGGAAAAGGAAGCATTTTTGACGTTTTTGGAGCATAAAAGTGAAGAAAACGACAAAGTCTAAAAAATCGGCTGAAAGTTACCTTTGACGGCGTCATATTTAACCCTGGACGGCGTCATGCCTTGGCAAAAGTGGTGGATGTGAAATTTACTCATGATAAGCCAGAGAAATTGCATGGAAATTCTGACGGCGTCACGCTTTAATCTGATCAAGGTCGTCACGTTATAATTCAAAGAGGGACGGCGTCACGTTCATAGTCTGACGGCGTCAAGCCTTGATAAGCCAGAACGGATTTTGGAGAGCTAAAGAGGGACGGCGTCAAGAAGGTCATCCGAGAACCCTAAAAGCGGCGAGGTGACGGCGTCACACTCCATAACGTGACGCCGTCAGATCCAAAAGTCTATATATAGTTTTCTAATTTTTTTGTCATTAGTGTGGAACTTATTGGGGAACTTTGTGTGTGAAAACCCTAGGACGAATTTGGCAGCTCTTTCAAGGCTTTTTGCCTTGAGATCTTCCATGTTACATTGAAGATAAGTTATCAATTAATCATTCAATATGTCTATGTGTTGTTTGATTCTATCTTATTCTTGTCTTTTGTTTAACATGTTAGGCTAGATTTATCTTGTGTTTGCTTAGATCTAATGAAACCTAGCTATTGATTATTGGTTATTAGTGTGTTATTAGTTGTATTGGATGATTGTTTATCTATGTTAGGCTTAAGAAAACTGGCTAACTTCCTATTCGGTAACTTGCTTGAACGTCTTAAGAAACATGAACCAATGCGTACTAAAGGTTTTTATGGTTGTATTTAATGCACAAGCGAATTCTAGTGATCCCATGTTAGGAGCTTCCTAGCCGGCTCGACATAGGAGTGAAGTAGGAGCTTGTAGAGGTTGGGAAGTACGTACGCCACCCCACGAATGGTATTAAGGAATACACCCGTCATCCACGCGACTAATACACACTAATCAACCGGTAAAAGATAGTTAGGGAGTAAGGAAATCTAAGTAAACACATTTCCCTCCACATAAGTTTTCACCAACATTTTCATTTTCTGTTATTTTATTTTATTTGCATTCGTAGTAATTTGGGTTAGTTGACTAGCAACTAATTCCGCCCACTCTTTCAAACCCGAGATTTTACTTGCTTTCATAAAAAATATAAAAACATAAAAAGAATCTTCTCTCACCCTTAGACCTATTAAAGTAGTTTTTCATACCTAACGAACACTATTCCCTGTGGAGAACGATCAATCCCCCGTACTTACCACTACACTATACTACATCGGTCAGGTACACTGCCTGGTGGGGTTGTAAGCCTCTTGAGATCCCTCGAGAGGTAAAACCTGTTGTAAGGTCGCAAAACCACGCATCAACCTTCCTTGCCTACTCCACTCCCCGAGTCACCTACTCGAGAGTTCTCATCACTATGTCAACAAACTCCCTTATGGCGGAGAAAACCTTACACAACTTTAGCTTACACCGGCTTAACGACACAAAGCTAGATGTCGGGTTCTAATCGTAGCTAGAACCAATCTCACAACTTCTACTCGACTTCTTCACGACTTATTCACAACTTCTTCACGACGGCTTCACGACTTCTTCACTACGGCTTCACACCTTCTACACTACGGCTTCACAACTTCTAGACTATGACTTCACAACTTCTACACTATTTCTTTACAACACAACTACTTACTTACACTTTGATCTACTAATTACAACTACACAAACACCTTATCAAATACTTTACACAATTATACAAATATATGAATTGAGCTACAATACTTCTTCTCTAGATGTTGAAGAAGTATTCTTCTTTTGCACTTGGATGATGAAAGCTTGGATCACTTGGAAACCAATGCTTAAGAGAATATGATCAAAGGATTTACAAGGATTAGAGAAGATTTAGAACAGAAGGTTTGGGGTGCAAAAGGTGAGGAAAAAGTCCAGAGATGAACCAGTATTTATAGGCAAATCTGAGGACCTAGAGGAGCGGGGCGGTCCCCTTAAATAGGTGGGCGGTCCCCTTAAAATTAAGGGGGCCGCCTAGTAAATTAAGGGGGCCGCCCAAATCCGAACGTTGCTCAGATTTGTCTTTTTGTGGGGAAGGTTTTTCTGGAACATTTTTACCATTTTTGGTTGAAAATTTGAATTCATATATTTATAAAGGATTAAACATTTTTATTTAATACCAAAAATGATTTTCTAAAAGATATAAAATGTTTGGGTCATTTTATAAAAAATCTAGTGATTAAGAAAATGTTCCTTTGATCATATAATGCATTAAGCATTTGTTTATTCATACCTTAAGTGATTGAGTTGTTAAAATAGATATTAACAACTAAATACTTGTTTACGTCATAATTTTCCGTTTAATGATTTTACATTTTGTGATTATCAAAACGTAGAGATATCGAAAAATATTAATAACGTGTTTAGGCATTATTTATATCAACAATCTCCCCCTTTTTGATGATTACAAAATCTAAACTCATTAAATTGAAAAATTAATTTTTAGACAAGTATTTAGTGAGTTTATATCTACTTCTCCCCCTTTTTGTAGAATCAAAAAGGTTATGCCGACAAGTTTTAGATATGAAATTTGTCGGGACGAGAACTCCCCCTTGTTTGAGAGCATAATGGAAACGAGATATGGAATACTTGCAAGAAAAATATTAGAAGCACAAGCATATATATAGCAAAAATAAGCAAGCATATAAAAGAAAGACATTCATTAATTAAAGATGTTGTGTATAAATACACAACCAAGTAGAGTACATCATAGGTGAAACATACAACATGCAACAAATAATACAATTAATGATACTACATAATCATCCCAAGAGTACATGATCCTCATAGAGCTTGCAACCAAAAAGAGTGGAAAACATTATTGGTGTTGAAACATTTTATCTAGTTTGAAGAGAATGGAGGAGGTGGTGGTGAAATGGGTGAAGATGGTGGAGGTGGGTTGGTTAACATGTGCTCAATGCATGAGAACATATATTGCATTTCATCCCGAAGACCAAAGATGATGGTTCGGTTATGAATGCAACAAAGGCAAGTATCTCCATGAGCTTCAAGGAGACTCCAAGGTATAGGATTAACAAAGAGAGGTGGTGGAATTGGTGAGGATGAAAAGTGAGCATCAAGAGGTGTGATTGGTGAGAGGGAGATGGCAAGCTCGGTGGATGGAGGTTCTTGAGTGAGATGTGGTGGTGATGTTGTTGGTGGTGGTGTTATTTGTGGTGAGGAGAGGTGTTTGTTGATGTAGTCATTGATGGATGAGGTTGAAGGTATGGAAGAAGAGGAGGGTACCATGGGTGGAAGGTGTTTTGGATGGTGCATTAGGTGCACTTGGAGATGAGCATTTAGGTGGTGGTGATGGAGTGGTGTTGTCTTCTTTAGTAAGATCAATGAAAAGTTGTTTGGGTGGTATGATGACCAATTTTTGTTTCTTAGAGGTCTTGGAGATGGAGGATTTTGGTGATAGCATGGTGTTGTAGGTTGATGTTTGAAGGAGATGAGGATTGATGAAATGAGGGTTTATCATTTGGAGGGAATTTATAATATGAAAGTATGGTTGGTTTGGGTAAGGTTTTGAGGTTTAGTAGTAATATTCCAAACTCAGTTGGGTTATTAAGAGAAAGGGTAGCTGAGACTAGAGAAAAGGGGTCACAAGATGCAAAAGAAAACAGTGAAATTCACTGTCCAGATGGCCGGTCCCCTTAAAATTAAGGGGACCGCCTAGCAAAATTAAGGGGGCCGCCCATCTGGTGTTTTCCCAGGCGACCAAAATTGAAAAATTTCCAGAAAAGGGTCAATTTTTGGGGTGTGTTTGCAGCAAGCTCTATTTGAACCATGTATACCAAGAATGATTAAATAGTAGCATAAACATATTAAACAATCATTCATACATTTAAACTAATATAAGCATATTATAAAGCATATATGTCAATAATCATTAAATAGCAAGCATGGCAATATAGGCATATTAACAAAGTTCTAATATGAGGATGGTTAAAATCCTAACATACTTCAAAATACAAGAAACTAATAAGATAATTGTCAAGAACATATAATAGCAAAAAAATATTGTCTAATAACATTATTGTTCAAATAAGCCAACATCCACATCTCTATCTCTTCTTCCCGAGAATCTTCCTGAAGGCTTTTCCTATGGACTTGAAACCACTTCGAACCTCTTGATGCATCTGTTGAGTAGTGTTGAGCAAAGAGGTTTGTCGTTCAAATAGAATTTGATCGGTTTGTTTGGAAGGAAGAGGAACTTGATAATCGGAATAATTAAGTTCCGGGAGATTGTCCACGAACGTCGTGGGAGATGGAGTACTAACATGTGAGGTGCCTTCCTCCTTATCATCATCTCTCCGATGAGATGTGGAACTACGAGGTGCGAAGAGATTAGGGCGACGAGATTTGCCCTTGTCACTTCGAGATCGACAAAGTTGGCTACGAGTGAGAGGACGCAAGACGGGATGAACGAATTGATAGATATCACTCTCAAGATGTGGGTAATGTTCCATGACAAAACGATAAAGTATAGTGAGGAACATACCATAAGGAAGATTGGCATGTGGAGTATTTTTGGCGGAGATGATACGATGGACAAAGAAATAAGCCAAATTGTATTGTTCTTCCGCAACAACACAATACAACATGTGAGCGATGCTAGCCGTGAGGTGGTCACGGTGTCCGCCGGTACCAAACGCATTCTCGCGAATGAGTTCTTCCCAATGCTTCATGTCGGGGCTTAGTTCTTTGAGAAGGACTTGGTTTGCATGAATGTCGACATTTTTCGACATGATTCTTCAGCTAGTTGTACCACGTTCTAGCTCGAGTAGTCGACGAATGTCGTCAGGAGTTGGAATCTCAGAATAGTATGGACCATTCTGAGGCCGATTTTTCTCAAGAGATGAGAGATCCCATTCATTTGAGAAAACGGCTTGACCGTTGAAGGGAATTTGGAGGATTTGACCAAACTAAGCAAGAGTGAGAGTGATGAATTCGTTTTGGATCATGAAAGAGATGAGGATATACCCATAGTCATCGGTTTGCACCGTAACTTGGCTATAGAAGTCAAGAATGAAACGAGGAATGATGGGATCATTGATTTTGAAAAGACAATCGAGACGAACATTGGAGAACATTCGTTCGATATGGTCGGATTGATAGAAGGATGGATCGACAACTCTCCCTTCATGAATGTTTCTATCTTCGATGGGACGATAGAAACATGCAATGGCGGGAGATATGCCGGGAGTAGCGGAGACTTTTGGAATATATTCCTTGGTTTTGGAAACATCACCAACCGTGACTTTAGGCATTTTCACCTAAACAAGATAACAACAAGAAAATAAGATTAAAAAAAATATGCATATGTCGTATATACTACTCATGTGGAACGCAAACATACTTCGACTCTAAAAGTTTAATCCTAAGAAGTAGTTTGCAATGTTCCTTATTTTTAATTTTTAACTCGCTTAAAGTGTATTTTATGATGTTAAGGAGTAGTTGTAATGATATTTTGATAAAGAACCAAAAACATCCAAACGCTCCCTTATACATCATAAGCCTCTTTGAAATGTGGCTAGACAAACATTAGATTGTATGTCTAGCTATTTCTTACGAGTATTTATGCTAAGTAACTTATTAAAAAGATGAAAACGTAGATTTTGACTCAAAAATGTTTTTTTTTTTTTTTTTTTTTTTTTAATTTATTATGCCAAACGTTCCCTTTTTCTAGAAAAATAAAGACTAATATCTCAATATACATATGAATTATGTATCTTGGTGACTCAAAATGACTAGTTACATGTTTATAAACATGTCCATTAGTTATGAAATTAATTTTGACTTAAACTTGACGATTTTATGACTTTAATCCAAACACCCTCTTATGTTTATAAAATCATTTTTCATGATTCGAAAATTATATTTTTAGGATTAAAAGTTGTGATATTATAATGTGGTTAGTTATAATAAGTGTTTATGGCATAATTCAACAATGTATAACAAATTTTGAATGAGAGTGTTTGGTTTTTCAAAATTTTGGCATGAGGGTTTTAGATTACTTAGATTCTAGGTTAATTAAGTACTCTAATCCTATGAGAAGCATTTGGCAATGATTATCCTAGACTTAATTTCAACATAAGTTCGAATTTAAAAAAATTTAAATAAAATATCTAATTGTGATTAGACTCGAAATTTGATGAAATTAGATGAAATGTGTTTTGGAAAACTTACAATATATGTTGCTAATCGAGATATAAGTGTTTGCCCCTTGCGAATTTAGCCCGAATTGGTGATTTGGTAAGTGGTTTTGATGGTTTTTGGGTGGTTTAGTTCGTTCACAGCAGGTAGCAAAGGAAGGGTGTGTGAGAAATGGAGTGTTTGGCAAAAGTTTTAAGAGGAAAATCGTTTTTGGTAGCAGCAGATGACCGGTCCCCTTAAACATTAAGGGGGCCGCCCTCGTTAACTAGCCGGTCCCCTTAATTTTAAGGGGGCCGCCTACCAAAAATGGAGTTTTTCGAATTTTGTTTCTGACGGCAAAATATTTATATGTATATAGATAGATTTATAATATATCAAAAATACGTTGGTTTGTATATGCACGAGGAAGGAATACTTGACACATTTTATTAACATTTCGTTAAAAAATATCTTGAGAATTTTGGATAAAATAATCAAGACATCAAGTCGACAATGATTTTGAGGAATGAGAGGGAATGTGTATATTTATATATATGTATATTACATGGGAAATTTGGATGTTGAATGGTGTCGAGAGATGATGAGGTAGAGACGGAGATGAGTGCTGACGGCGTCGGGAGTTTGTTTCATCCATAGTTTTCTTTGCGCGAAGGTTTAAATTCTACTTCTATGTTTATCCACTTAACTCACTTCTCTTCATCACCATGAGTTTTATGATAGTGGACATAGAAGATTTTCGTGTTGAACGTTAAAGTCCAAAAGAGCAAAGGGGGAAGAAGAAATTCGAGGACGAACAATTTTTTTTAGTTCTAGATAGTCAACAAATGACGTATCTAGGTTGTGAGAGGATATGTATATATATATATATATATATATATATATATATATATATATATATATATATATATATATATATATATATATATATATATATATATATATATATATATATATATATATATATATATATATATATATATATATATATATATATAGTAATATAAGTATATATAAGTATGAATATATGTATATATATGTTTAGATATATATATATATATATATATATATATATATATATATATATATATATATAATATATATATATATATATATATATATATATATATATATATATATATATTATATATATAAGAAGAAGAAAACTCACTAACAAACACATAAGTATTAACTAAACTTAAGCATTTAAGACTAACGGGGGCATGCAATAAGCTAGTTCATTAATCTAAGCATATAGTGGTGAGCATGAAAGAGAGGCGTACCTTTTTGTCGAAAGTAAAGCCATAATCTGTGAGTTGTGTCCTCATCCATAGAACTTGGTCACAACACGCAGATAGAGACACATACTCGATTTCTGCAGTTGATAATGCAGTACAATCTTGTTTCCTTGATGACCAGCCTACTAGCTTTTTACCCAAAAATTGTGCTCCACCGGATGTACTTTTTGCTGTAACTTGACAACCTTCATGGTCGGCATCTGAAAATGCTATTAGTTTAAACTCGGAATCCTTCGGATACCAAAGTCCCATGTTAATGGTTCCTCGTAGGTATCGAAAGATCCGTTTGACCTCTTGGAGGTGAAGTTCGGTAGGCCTTGCCTGAAACCGTGCTAATAAGCAAACAGCAAAATGAATATCGGGTCGACTAGCAGTAAGGTACATGAGAGAACCAATCATGCTCTGATATTTTTTCGGATCGATGGGTTTCCCAAATAAATCAGCACCTATTTTTGGTGAAGTGACCATTGGAGTACCAATAGAGTCACTGGTATGTGCTTAAACACATACCTTTTCTTGACCAAAACCGGACCAAAATAACCAAAAACCCGACCAAAATGCCAAAAGATATTGTGTTTTTGTGTTTTTGTATGTGCAGGGATGGATATCGTGAAAATTGACAAAAGACACGGAAAACCCGAGATAACGAGCACGAGATACGGAATGGACTCAAGCCGATGCCGGGCAAGACACGTTTGGCCAAAAGTTAATAATCACCCTTGGATCAACTTTGGAAAGTTAGCAAGATCAATCCCGTGAAATTCAGAAAATACATTTAGTCCCTAGTGTTTAAAACACTTAAATCCTTAAAACTATAAAAACCCGGATCTACTTCAAATCCAACACCAGCCCAATTAAAATATTAAACCCAACCCAGCCTTTAACCTCGCCTAGCCCACCTATCCCAATAATCCACAAGCCCAATCCCTTAAATCTAACCCGATCCATCACCCAAATAAATAAACCATTCGGTCAAACTTACAAGTCAAAAGAAAAAAAATAAAAATGCTCACTTATCCCTTTCTCTTATCCCCGCCCAATCGAACCCAGAAATTACCACTATTCACCATGAACCCTAATTACCTGACCCTCAAAATTACGGCAATTAAGGGTACAATAGTCAATCATTGGGGCTTCTAGAATGTCAGAGCGTGTCAGGAGGTGTCAGAAGCAAACAAGCACACACGGGGACAGATGGCAGCTAATGATTGGTTTCTACACGTCACAATCAGTGATCCAAGGGTGCTCATCATTGGGTAATGATTAGATTATGATCATACGGCTTAGAGAGGCTTTGAAGAAACACAGGTCACACGGATTGCCAGCTTGGCAATCCATGACCCCCCTCCCTCTAGATCCTTCTCATTGTTGCTATAAATAGAGGCATTTGGTAGCTGATTAGGTAGTTTTTTTTTAGTGTAATGAAATGCTGCCAATTTATTTTTACGAATTGTAATTTCCTTTTTCAATTTTGTAATCTCAGCTTTCCTTTTATGTAATCACTCTTTTAGTTTAATAAAATTCAAGTTCCTTTTAATTCATTTGTGTTTTCTTAATTCGTATGAAATGGTAGTAGTTCTATAACCTGTTTTCACAAGCTTTCTTAACTGTACCTTAAGCTTCTCAGAAGCTAATTTACTTTTTTTCTTTTAAAGCTACTTCACATCTACTTGTTTTCCTAAACATAAAAATAAAATAAATAAATAAAAAAATAAAAAATAAAAAAAAAATGATATCCATTACTTAACTCAGCTTGCATCCAAGCTATTTTCAGTAGATTACACCTCATACTAGCTTATCTAGCTATTGTGAATTTGTGTACTAGCTTAAACAAACAGAAATCTCATAGAAATCTCATTGGTCAACGAAAGTCAATGGGTCAGATTCATGAAGTTATGGTGAGATGGTGGTTTAATCAGAGTTCCTTGGAGGAGTTTGAAGCCTATTAAAGATAGGCTTTGGTGGAAGTTTTTACCCTATGTCAGTTAGGGTTGGTTACTAATAAGTCCTCTCTTTAAATTTTTAGCATTCTACTTACTATAGCTTAGTTATTGTTCCTTATAGCTTAATCTTATTTAGTATTGCTCATTGTTACTGTTTTAGTGCTCTTATAGGTTTTTACATGTTCTAGATAAGTTCTTGTATTGCTACTGCCTTGTTTATGCTTAATGTGTATCTGGTGCTATTTGTGTTTTGGCTGCTAAGTTCATGGGTTCTTTGAATGATTGTTAGTTTTTGGAAATAGGATTGGATTAGTGATTTGAGTAGCTTTCCAGCTTGTAGACTTAGATCAAAGAGAAAATATCAGTTTGGTGCTCAGAAGCTTATTTTTATTTAAGCTCAAAGTAGCTTGGCTGCTAGATATCTACTATGCTATTCAGTAAGATGCCTAGTTCACAAGTTGATTTCTAGCAATCTAATTGAGTTTAGTAAGAGGTTATTGGGGCAAAAGCTAGTCAATATAGCTGTTAATCAGATTCTGCTTCTGGATTTGACTTCTTAGCTTATTTGGTCAGCTTAATTGAGTCTTATTGTGAGCTTGTTGAGGCTGTTTTCAAGTTGAGTGTAAAAATTCAACTGGTCTGTGTACAAGCTGTTTTCCAGCTTATTCTAGTTTTTTTTTAAGCTCTTTTCTTTTCTAAAAGTTAGTTTTGTTAGTTGTTAATTGAATCTTGAAAGAAGAAAATTTAAAAAAAATCAGTTTAGTTAATTTATATTTACCCAGGATCGAACCTGGGGTATTTTTAGTTTAAAATCGTTTTTTAATTTTAAGTATTTGCCAAGTAGTCCCCGAGTTTCAGTTTAATCAAAGTTGGTCCCTCGCTTTGTTTTTAAATCGTTTTCAATTTTATTAAAGTTTCAAGAATTACAGTGTAAGTCCTTGTCTTTATTTTAAAAGTTTTAGTTTAAATATAAGTTTCAAAAATTACTTTTTAAGTTCCTTAACTTTTATTAAACTTTTTATTTTTATTTTATTTCTTTAAAAATTAGTTTTGTTCAATTGCAGTTTTAGTCCCTTAGTTTTTAATCTTTGCATTTTAGCTTTATAATTTCACTATTAGTTTTATAAATCTCGGGAATAGCCCGGGATTTGCGTTATTTGGTTTCTTGTTGTGTGCATTTATTTTAATAGCGTAGATTGCTTTTAATTTTCCTTATTTTAGTGTAATCAATACTAAAAAATATATATATATATAATCTTTCACGTCATTTATTCACTTCACATATTCACGACTCCGATTCGACTTATTCGCCGTCAAACCTTCGTTGGGAGAACGACCCGGGGGAATTGTATTCGTTACAATTTCTTTGGACATCAAAAATAAAAAAATAAAAATATATTACATCAATTAAATGGCGCCGCTGCCGGGGAAGGCTTGAAACGAGTGCGTCGATTGCTTAAAAAGCATAAAAGTGCCATTGCTTGGCAGATCTCCGACATAAAGGGTATTGACCCTAAATTCTGCACCCATAAGATCTTATTGGAAGATAATTTCAAACCCGCTGTTCAGCAACAGAGACGGGTTAACCCAAAAATCCATGATGTCATCAAAAAGGAAATTATTAAACTCCTCGACGCTGGGATGATTTATCCGATCTCGGATAGCTCATGGGTTAGTCCCGTCCACTGTGTGCCTAAAAAGGGTGGAATGACTGTGATAACAAACGAAGAAAATGAGTTAATTCCCACACGTCTCGTCACCGGATGGAGAGTGTGTATCGATTACCGAAAACTCAATGATGCTACCCGTAAAGACCATTTCCCATTACCATTTATGGACCAAATGCTTGAGCGTTTGGCGGGAAATGAGTTCTATTGTTTTCTCGATGGCTTTTCCGGGTATTTTCAAATACCAATTGATCCCCAAGATCAGGAAAAGACCACCTTCACGTGTCCTTATGGAACATTTGCCTACCGACGTATGCCTTTCGGCTTGTGCAATGCTCCGGGCACGTTTCAAAGGTGCATGATGGCCATATTCCATGATATGATCGAGACGACGATGGAGGTCTTTATGGATGACTTCTCGGTTTATGGAAATTCTTTCTCCTCGTGCCTCTCCCATTTAGAGAAAATGCTTGAACGGTGTGAAAGCACCAATCTCGTTCTAAATTGGGAGAAGTGCCATTTCATGGTTAAAGAGGGCATAGTCCTCGGCCATAAGATTTCCAAATCTGGGATTGAGGTCGATCGAGCTAAAGTCGATGTTATCGCTAAGCTACCTCATCCCACTACCGTTAAAGGAATTCGTAGTTTCCTTGGTCATGCCGGTTTCTACAGACGATTTATTCAAGACTTCTCAAAAATCGCCCGACCTCTGACCCATCTTCTTGAAAAAGATGCTCCGTTCATCTTCTCTCCCGAATGCATCGAAGCATTCGAGGTTCTCAAAAAGAAGCTGACTGAAGCACCGATCTTGGTTGCCCCCGATTGGGACTTGCCCTTTGAGCTAATGTGTGATGCAAGCGATTATGCTATCGGTGCAGTCCTGGGGCAACGCAAGTCCAAATACTTCCAACCGATACACTATGCTAGCAAGACAATGACCAATGCTCAATCTCATTACACTACTACTGAGAAAGAGTTGTTGGCCGTTGTCTACGCTTTTGAGAAATTTAGACCGTATCTTGTCTTATCAAAAAGCATAGTGTATACGGACCATTCTGCTCTCAAGTATCTCTTAGCAAAACAAGATGCTAAACCGAGATTACTTCGGTGGATCCTTCTGCTCCAGGAATTTGACATTATCATTCATGATAAAAAAGGAGCAGAGAATCTAGCCGCTGATCATTTGTCCAGACTGGAAAATCCTCATCAAAGTGTTCTCGAGAATAAGGAAATCACCGAGACATTTCCTCTCGAGACACTTGGGAAAATATCTTTAAAGAATGATCCAAGTACCCCATGGTTTGCTGATTACGCAAATTACCATGCGGGGAATTTTGTGGTGAAAGGGATGTCGTCCCAGCAGAAAAAGAAGTTTTTCAAAGATGTTAAACATTATTTCTGGGACGACCCCTACTTATTCCGGATATGTGCCGATCAAGTGATAAGACGGTGTGTGCATGGCCAAGAAGCCGTTGACATCCTCAACGCTTGCCATAATGGACCTACAGGGGGACATCATGGTGCCAGCTAAACCGCTAAAAAAATATTTGATTCTGGATTCTATTGGCCGACAATCTACCGCGATGCCCACGACTTGGTGAAGTCTTGTGACTCTTGCCAACGTCAAGGAAAAATCTCGCAAAAAGACGAAATGCCTCAAAATGCAATTCAAGTCTGTGAGATTTTTGACGTGTGGGGCATCGATTTCATGGGGCCATTCCCGTCTTCACGAGGGAATAAGTATATCCTCGTGGCCGTCGACTACTTGTCAAAATGGGTTGAAGCTAAAGCGCTCCCCACTAATGACGCCCGAGTGGTTGTTAAGTTCTTGAAAAATCTCTTCTCCCGATTCGGAACTCCTCGTGCTATAATCAGTGATCGCGGTACTCACTTCTGCAATGATCAATTTGCAAAAGTTATGCTCAAGTATGGTGTCACTCACCGACTTTCTACCGCGTATCACCCGCAAACAAGCGGACAAGTCGAAGTTTCGAATCGTGGATTGAAACGTATCCTTGAAAGAACCGTTGGTGAAAATCGAGCCTCGTGGGCTGACAAATTGGATGATGCTTTATGGGCTTTCCGAACCGCTTTCAAGACACCCATCGGGTGTACTCCTTACAAGCTGGTTTACGGAAAGGCTTGCCATCTGCCCATCGAGCTCGAGCATAAGGCATATTGGGCCTTGAAACATGCCAATTTTGACCTCAAGACCGCGGGAGATCACCGTAAGCTTCAATTAAATGAATTAAATGAGCTTCGGGATCAGGCCTACGAGAATTCTTTGATCTACAAAGAGAAAACAAAGAGGATTCATGACTCTAAGATTAAAAACCGCATTTTCAATGTTGGTGATCGAGTCCTCCTTTTCAATTCTCGGCTAAAGATTTTCTCGGGCAAACTCAAAACCGCTGGTCTGGGCCATTCACCATCACTCAAGTTTTTCCATATGGAACCGTCGAGTTAGCTCAAAATGACGGTCCAAACTTTAAGGTGAATGGTCATAGGTTGAAGCACTATTTTGGAGGGGACGTACCATCCATGGTTGTCCCGGATCTCCAAACTTTCCCCATGGACAACTAAATTCGGGGTCGAGTCAAGCTGATGCGTGGTTTTGCGACCTTACAACAGGTTTTACCTCTCGAGGGATCTCAAGAGGCTTACAACCCCACCAGGCAGTGTACCTGACCGATGTAGTATAGTGTAGTGGTAAGTACGGGGGATTGATCGTTCTCCACAGGGAATAGTGTTCGTTAGGCGTGAAAGACTACTCTAATTAGGTCTAAGGGTTGAGGAAGATTCTTTTTATGTTTTTATAATTTTTATGAAAGCAAGTAAAATCTCGGGTTTGAAGGAGTGGGCGGAATTAGTTGCTAGTCAACTAACCCAAATTACTACGAATGCAATAAAATAAATAACTGAAATGAAAATGTGGTGAGAAACTTATGTGTAGAGAAATGTGTTTACTTAGATTTCCTTACTCCCTAACTATCTTTTACCGGTTAATTAGTGTGTATTAGTCGCGTGGATGACGGGTGTATTCCTTAATACCAATCGTGGGGTGGCGTACTTACTTCCCCAACTCTACAAGCTCCTACTTCACTGCTATGTCGAGCCGGCTAGGAAGCTCCTAACATGGGATCACTAGAATTTGCTTGTGCATTAAATACAACCATAAAAACCTTTAGTACGCATTTGGTTCATGTTTCTTAAGACGTTCAAGCAAGTTACCGAATAGGAAGTTAGCCAGTTTTCTTAAGCCTAACATAGATAAACAATCATCCAATACAACTAATAACACACTAACAACCAATAATCAATAGCTAGGTTTCATTAGATCTAAGCAAACACAAGATAAATTTAGCCTAACATGTTAATCAAAAGACAAGAATAAGATAAAATCAAACAACACATAGACATATTGAATGATTAATTGATAACTTATCTTCAATGTAACATGGAAGATCTCAAGGCAAAAAGCCTTGAAAAAGTAGCTAAAATCGTCTTAGGGTTTTCTCCCAAAATTCCACACACTAAGCTCTCCCTAATGACAAAAAATTAGAAAACTATATATAGACTTTTGCATCTGACGGCGTCACCTTATGGAGTGTGACGCCGTCACCTCGCCGCTTCTAGGGTTCCCGGATGACCTTCTTGACGCCGTCCCTCTTTAGCTCTTCAAAAATCCATTCTGGCTTATCAAGGCTTGACGCCGTCGAACCTTGAACGTGACGCCGTCCCCTTATGATTTAAGCCATGACGCCCTTGATCAAGTTAAAGCATGACGCCGTCAGAATTTACATGCTATTTTCACTGGCCTATCATGAGTAAATTTCACGTCCACTTTTTCTTGCCAAAGCATGACGCCGTCCAGAGTTAATTGTGACGCCGTCAAAGGTAACATTCAGCCGATTTTTGAGACTTTGTCGTTTTCTTCACTTTTATGCTCCAAAAACGTCCAAAATGCCTCTTTTTCCAGATTTCTCCTCAAAAGTACCTAAAATGACAAAAGGAATGATTTAGGGCGATATTTGATCAAATAAATACGATTTAGGGCTTAAATGACCCCTTAAAAGCGGTACACTTTTCGCCTCATCAAATACCCTTACACTTGAGATTTGCTTGTCCTCAAGCAAATGCGCTTTTATTCTAATCAAAATACAAGTTAGGGGTCATTTAATGCAAACATAAAAGTAATTACAACAAATAATCGTTCCACTCTAATCATAATAAGCACGGAGATTACATACTAGCACCTCACAAGTAGTGTTTAGATACTCACATCTCTCAAGTGTCATCAAAATAAATCTCATAAATGAAAACGGATAATATCTCTCACTACCTGTCATAGCAAATAGATTACCATAGGCTTGGGAAAGGATCGAAAACCTCCTCCACTAGGCGTAAGCACCAAAGATAAACTATCAAAGAGGGCTTTTAAATGGGTTATAACGTTAGGTGTAGGGAAAAGGAAAACACGGTTTTGTTGGATAAGGGATATTTTACTGGTGGCGAGTTAAAGATCTTGATCAATTACATGTACTATACAATGTTGCTAAGCCAAGACTCGACTCAATCTTAAGCTAGAAACGAAATAACAAAAACAAAAAACAAACATAAAATAAACATAAAATGAAACGGGATGGTAGTCCGTATGTTTTTTTCTACTTTTTCTTTTTCTCTTTTTTTTTTTTTTTTTTTTGTGTTTTTCTTGATTTTTTTTTTTTTTTTTTTTTTTTTTTTTTTTTTTTTTTTTTGCATACACTCTTGCCCTACCATCCAAAATAATACATCATAGGGGCATTGCATCCCCCTTACACTTGAACTTTTACATAACTTTACAAATACTAATCTAATGACTCGAATTAAGATAATTGAAAAACTTGGAGTACTTTTAAAACATTTAGCACATATGGGGGTAATAAATGATGTTCTTCCCCATTACTCCATTACACTAGTACTTTACCCATGAGTCCCAATCGTCCCAAAACAATATGTACAAGGATATGACTCGACTTAGCAACCATGTAATCAACTAGATAATTAACTTGGGTTTAAACAAATGTTGTAACAATAATGCACTAAAAATGAGTGCATACAAGGTAGGCTAAGGCGATTTGGGTGTACATTTTAGTGGGGTGTAACAAATTCTTCCTTTAAGTAAAATGCTTAAAGGTCGAAACGAAAAGATAGGCTCTGAAGGGTGTACTAGATGTATCGTGTACTAAAAATAAGTACAACGCAAAGGGTGTGGGAGAATTACTTGACCAATGTAGCCAATGTAATTATAACAAAAACACAGGTGTAAAACAATGGGTTAATCCTAATGCCTCTTATCATGTAGCAAATCTAACTACACGAATGTAGTCTCACTTGTGGCCTCGGAATGGTCCTAACGCAAGTTCTAGAATCTAAGTGCTACCGGTACACACATCATAGTATAAATGCTTTTCCTACCAATTCTAGGGGCGAACCTCACATATTTGGGGGTGGAAAATTTTTTAGTGGTACGGTTTTTGTGCTAGTCATATAACTCCTATCCGTGAGACGCTCATTAAGATCAAAGTTTCACTCCTAAATGTTGTAAAAAATTTTAAATTTGGCACTAAAATTACCCTAACAAGTATTTATCTCAGTTTTATTACACATCTACCATTAAACAAACAAAAATCAAGCGCAATTGTATTCTCTAAAATCGTACTTTTACCCCCCCTTACACTTAAGATGAACATTGTCCCCAATGTTCAAATAACAAGATGTAAAAGTATAAAGTAAAAGAATGAAATCAAATACTCCCCTGATTCGCTCGGTGGATAATGAAATTACACGGTTAAATCTTCCTCCAAAGTAATGTAGAAGCTCCATGACTAATGAATCGCCATAAGCTTGATTCCATAAACATCTCCTTGTCCAAAATAACCTGTTAAACCTGAGAAAACAAACACGAAAACCTGCATAACATCGGCGGGAAAAAATCTATATATAAGGATATAATGCTTGTGGAATGATAATTTTGCAGATTCCTGGAGATTATAAGTTGGAGATTTTAATAAAAACTTTTCTAAAAACAAAACTTTCAAAAATTTCTGAAAATTAAATCTGACGCTGTCAGGTTATAACCCTGACGCCGTCAGAAATGACCTGACAAAAATTTTCATTTTAAGTTTCCGGAAAATTTCTGGAAAAACCTTTACCTTACTTCCTGGAAATCCTGCAAAACATCATTATGACTCGATACAAGCATTTGACTCAAACAAATACGAATATGTATGCTAATTTATTATTATTACGATTCATGTTCATTTGTGTTCTAATAAACCGATTTGGATTTCCCTTACACTTATCTTTTGCAAAATACCTTTATATGTAGTTAAGACGAAGTTAAAAACAACATAAAGCATTTTCACAAATTACTTTTGAACATGAATCAATACTAATAAAAATTAAACACACATACGGAAACAAATAAAAACAAACAAACAAATAAATAAGCACACAAAGCAAATAAAACAAATAAAGCTTGGGTTGCCTCCCAAGAAGCGCTTTTCTTTATTAACGAGTCTTGTAGCTAGACTCAAAGTCACGCTACCTAGTATCGCTTATGCTCACGTACCCGAGTGTGAGCCATCTAATTGTTGCCTCATCTTTCTTGTATTCATCATTTAGCTCCAAACATCCATGATAGTATCTTTTATTTTTCTCATGTGGATATTTGAGCCCCTTCCTCTTATCATTCTCACTTAACAAGTCGATAGGCATAATTCTATTGCAAGATTCAATGGGGTAGTTCTTAAACCTAGGATGTGCTCGGGGCATTTGGTAAGTAAAATCTTCATCCCCATCAGAGAATGTAATTAACCCGTCCACAAGTTTTTCGTCAAGGTTGGTCAACCTTTTGAAGGGTTCTCCAAAAATGACTTGGGTTAATTTGTCATCGATAAATTCTCCTAAGTTCTCCATAACCATAAAATCCACCAAATACACAAAACTTCCTACGAACACGTGTAGTGGCTTAATCCTAGCAACAATGTTATCTCCTTGATATTCAAGCTCATCTACCATGATTTTATTATAATTAGCGCGAGAGATAATGTTCATAGGCAAAGATGAGTTAAGATAAGCATAAAAACTATGATAACCAATCTTACACGGAAATTGCATGTTAAAGAGGCTATCCTTTTCGATCTTAGTCCTAGGGTCAACATACTTAGAGGGATCAATTTCCTCTTTTCCCCATTCCTCGTTAACTACTTCTCCATCATCAGCATCCTCATCGGAGTCTGAATAGTAAAATGGACTAACATAGTCATTCTCATGGTCAGACTCCTCCATCTCAGAATTGTTACCAAAGTGGTGGTCGGGTGAAAGGTTGTTGTTTGCTACTATGGGGGCGGGAACGGGTAGTTGAAAATTTGCACGGCGAAAAACACGAATAACAGGGATCAAATGACCAATGTTAGTCATGAGGTAAGTGGAAGGTATCACAAACAAAAGTACAAAGAAATAAGATAGACTAAAGAAAACCTAGAAAAATAAAACAAAAATCTCACTAGAAAAGAATCTAGTGAGTAGACCTAATAGAAATAAAAATTCAACCTAAACAATAACTATTCCCCGGCAGCGGCGCCAAAAACTTGATGCGTGGTTTTGCGACCTTACAACAGGTTTTACCTCTCGAGGGATCTCAAGAGGCTTACAACCCCACCAGGCAGTGTACCTGACCGATGTAGTATAGTGTAGTGGTAAGTACGGGGGATTGATCGTTCTCCACAGGGAATAGTGTTCGTTAGGCGTGAAAGACTACTCTAATTAGGTCTAAGGGTTGAGGAAGATTCTTTTTATGTTTTTATAATTTTTATGAAAGCAAGTAAAATCTCGGGTTTGAAGGAGTGGGCGGAATTAGTTGCTAGTCAACTAACCCAAATTACTACGAATGCAATAAAATAAATAACTGAAATGAAAATGTGGTGAGAAACTTATGTGTAGAGAAATGTGTTTACTTAGATTTCCTTACTCCCTAACTATCTTTTACCGGTTAATTAGTGTGTATTAGTCGCGTGGATGACGGGTGTATTCCTTAATACCAATCGTGGGGTGGCGTACTTACATCCCCAACTCTACAAGCTCCTACTTCACTCCTATGTCGAGCCGGCTAGGAAGCTCCTAACATGGGATCACTAGAATTCGCTTGTGCATTAAATACAACCATAAAAACCTTTAGTACGCATTTGGTTCATGTTTCTTAAGACGTTCAAGCAAGTTACCGAATAGGAAGTTAGCCAGTTTTCTTAAGCCTAACATAGATAAACAATCATCCAATACAACTAATAACACACTAACAACCAATAATCAATAGCTAGGTTTCATTAGATCTAAGCAAACACAAGATAAATTTAGCCTAACATGTTAATCAAAAGACAAGAATAAGATAAAATCAAACAACACATAGACATATTGAATGATTAATTGATAACTTATCTTCAATGTAACATGGAAGATCTCAAGGCAAAAAGCCTTGAAAAAGTAGCTAAAATCATCTTAGGGTTTTCTCCCAAAATTCCACACACTAAGCTCTCCCTAATGACAAAAAATTAGAAAACTATATATAGACTTTTGCATCTGACGGCGTCACCTTATGGAGTGTGACGCCGTCACCTCGCCGCTTCTAGGGTTCCCGGATGACCTTCTTGACGCCGTCCCTCTTTAGCTCTTCAAAATCCATTCTGGCTTATCAAGGCTTGACGCCGTCGAACCTTGAACGTGACGCCGTCCCCTTATGATTTAAGCCATGACGCCCTTGATCAAGTTAAAGCGTGACGCCGTCAGAATTTACATGCTATTTTCACTGGCCTATCATGAGTAAATTTCACGTCCACTTTTTCTTGCCAAAGCATGACGCCGTCCAGAGTTAATTGTGACGCCGTCAAAGGTAACATTCAGCCGATTTTTGAGACTTTGTCGTTTTCTTCACTTTTATGCTCCAAAAACGTCCAAAATGCCTCCTTTTCCAGATTTCTCCTCAAAAGTACCTAAAATGACAAAAGGAACGATTTAGGGCGATATTTGATCAAATAAATACGATTTAGGGCTTAAATGACCCCTTAAAAGCGGTACACTTTTCGCCTCATCACGAGTCAAGCTCATGTGACTCGGTTAACAAAAACAAGCGCTTCGTGGGAGGCACCCCATGCTTATCCATCTATCTTCTTTCTATTTTCTTAATAAAGAGGAGGGGATCCTCTCCCATATCTTGTGTCTCGTTGTTTTTCTGTGCTGTGTCCAGGAATGCCGATGATGAAGACTCTCGTGCTCGTAGTTTCCTTCACGCTACTCGAGTTTCATCATCCGCTGCTTATCCAATATCCAAAATCTTATCGTTTTACATTTATCTTTTGGCATAATTAATAAACGGCCTTAGATTTTTGTAGGGATACCCGTACCTTTAAGACGTTGAGGACAATGTCTCGTTTTAGTCTGGGGGGGTAATCTTGCGATTTGATTTTTGCCTTGCATTTTTGCTATTTTCTCATGCAACCCCGTTTTTCCTCCAAAAATTGAAAAAATCAAAAAAAAAAAAAAAAAAAAAAAAAAATTAAAAAATTTTGTGCAAAAATATAATAAGTTTTGACATTTTTGTGGACTTTCCGCTGGGTAGAGTAGGAATAAAATTTTGACTTGACCGGGCGTGTTGAGCCCTAGCTTGTTCCCTTAACCAATGATAATCATATAAGCTTGTGCTAGTCTTGTACACAAGGAGCTGCTCTTTTGCAAGTTCCCGTACTTGACTTTATATATGCATGGCTTTAAAGCTTTCGCTAGTCTTTTACATAAGGAGCTAGAAAACGCGAATTCTTTTCAAGAATTTGCAAGTTTCTGTAACTGACTTTATATATGCGTGGCTGATTATCGGCTAAGTATTCGCGAATTTCATTATTTGAGATTTTTAAATGTGCGAAGAGCGAGAAATGATAGAATTTATTTAGAAGTTAGATGCCAAACGTGGAGTAGTTGGTTCTCTTTAGAGCTCGTCGTAGGTACTTGTGGCCTTTTGCTCCCGTAAAATTGTTTCATCCCATATATTGTATAAATAATTAAAGATATTTAGGTTTAGAACGAAATTTAGTTCTCCATCTTCTTAAAAGAATTTTTGCTCTAAAAATTGGGTACACATCAAGGTCCCGTTTGGAGTGAATAAGTTGTAAAGTGCTCTTAGATTTCGGATTGAGATCGGACCTTGGATCCTTACTTCTAAAGGCGGTAAGGTCTTGGATTTAAACCGTGAAGGTTCGTTTTCTAAGGGTTACTTTGTCATAAGTGTTGTATGCTTGATGTTTTGGAAACACCCGGTAATCCCGTGGTATTAAGTTATTGAGTGAAGAAAAGTTGAGTTAAAAAAAAAAAAAAAAAAAAAAAAAAAAAAAAAAAAAAAAAAAAATGTATGTTGAGATGTATGGATTTTGTGCTTAATATGTTAGATAAGTTGATGGCACGTGAGGTGCATGTGAATGACCCTAGATCGGGCACATGAGGTGCACGTGATGTTTCTCCACAACTAATGTCTACATGTTTGTATGAGTTCTTTAGTCTTTGACGTATGTAATAACCTTGATTTGGACCTCATTTTTAAGGCAAACTTTCTTGAAAGAAGATGGAAAACTACTTAGCGTTTTAAACTTGGTATCTATATCGGACTAATAATTATGAAAATGAGAAGCTTATGAAGAAATTCATTTCTCTCACAAAAATAAAATAAGTAGAAACAAAAATAAGTTTGGGGGCGAGAGGTTCTTACACAAGTAACTTCTTTGAGTAGTGTTGACATCTAATTTCTAAGTAGGTTGTGATCTCGTTTATAAGCTTAGTTTGGGAGCATGTGAAAAATCAAGGACGATGAACTTTATCCTTATGGTCACTCCTCTATGAGTTGTGTTTCTACTCTATGACCCTAAAAATTATCGTCAGATAATGATTGTCAACAAAAGCCGTCACTTGAAAAAAAAATAAGAAAAATACAAAAATAGAATAAAAGGAAAAATGGGGAGTTTTTAGAACTTAATATTTCTTGATCTCTTTTGAAAATTTTGCTACTTCTCAAAGTTAGTAAAAAGAGATTAGAAATTTTCGGTTTCGAAAACGTGTTTTTATAACATTGCATGAGGACATTGCAATAGCTTAGTCTGGGGGAATTTGGTATGTGCTTAAACACATACCTTTTCTTGACCAAAACCGGACCAAAATAACCAAAAACCCGACCAAAATGCCAAAAGATATTGTGTTTTTGTGTTTTTGTATGTGCAGGGATGGATATCGTGAAAATTGACAAAAGACACGGAAAACCCGAGATAACGAGCACGAGATACGGAATGGACTCAAGCCGATGCCGGGCAAGACACATTTGGCCAAAAGTTAATAATCACCCTTGGATCAACTTTGGAAAGTTAGCAAGATCAATCCCGTGAAATTCAGAAAATACATTTAGTCCCTAGTGTTTAAAACACTTAAATCCTTAAAACTATAAAAACCCGGATCTACTTCAAATCCAACACCAGCCCAATTAAAATATTAAACCCAACCCAGCCTTTAACCTCGCCTAGCCCACCTATCCCAATAATCCACAAGCCCAATCCCTTAAATCTAACCCGATCCATCACCCAAATAAATAAACCATTCGGTCAAACTTACAAGTCAAAAGAAAAAAAATAAAAATGCTCACTTATCCCTTTCTCTTATCCCCGCCCAATCGAACCCAGAAATTACCACTATTCACCATGAACCCTAATTACCCGACCCTCAAAATTACGGCAATTAAGGGTACAATAGTCAATCATTGGGGCTTCTAGAATGTCAGAGCGTGTCAGGAGGTGTCAGAAGCAAACAAGCACACACGGGGACAGATGGCAGCTAATGATTGGTTTCTACACGTCACAATCAGTGATCCAAGGGTGCTCATCATTGGGTAATGATTAGATTATGATCATACGGCTTAGAGAGGCTTTGAAGAAACACAGGTCACACGGATTGCCAGCTTGGCAATCCATGACCCCCCTCCCTCTAGATCCTTCTCATTGTTGCTATAAATAGAGGCATTTGGTAGCTGATTAGGGAGTTAGTTTTTTTTAGTGTAATGAAATGCTGCCAATTTATTTTTACGAATTGTAATTTCCTTTTTCAATTTTGTAATCTCAGCTTTCCTTTTATGTAATCACTCTTTTAGTTTAATAAAATTCAAGTTCTTTTTAATTCATTTGTGTTTTCTTAATTCGTATGAAATGGTAGTAGTTCTATAACCTGTTTTCACAGTTCTTTGAAGCTTTCTTAACTGTACTTAAGTTCTCAGAAGTAATTTACTTTTTTTTTTAAAGCTATTTACATACTTGTTTTCCTAAATAAAAAAAAATAAAAATGATATCCATTATTAATCAGCTTGCATCAGATTTCATGATTACACTCATATTATTTATTGTGATTGTGTACTGCTTAACAAAGAATTCTAGAATTCATTGGTCAACGAGTATGGGTCAATTTGAATTAGTGATGGTGGTTTATCAGAGTTCTTGGAGTGTTTGAAGCCTATTAAGTAGGCTTTGGTGAAGTTTTTACCCTATGTCAGTTAGGTTGGTTACTAATAAGTCCTCTCTTAATTCTTAGCATTCTACTTACTATAGCTTAGTTATTGTCCTTATAGCTTATCTTATTTAGTATTGTCATTGTTACTGTTAGTGCTCTATAGGCTTTTACATGTTCTAGATAAGTTCTTGTATTGTACTGCCTTGTTATGCTTAATGTGCATCTGGTGCTATTTGTGTTTTGGTGCTAAGTTCATGAGTTCTTTGAATGATTGTTATGTTTGGAAATAGGATGGATTAGTGATTTGAGTAGCTTTCCAGCTTGTAGACTTAGATCAAGAGAATCTCAGTTTGGTGCTCAGAAGCTTATTTTATTTAAGCTCAAGTAGCTTGGCTGCTAGTATCTACTATGTGTTCAGTAAGATCCCAGTTACAAGTTGATTCTAGCAACTAATTGAGTTTAGTAAAGGTTATGGGCAAAAGCTAGTCAATATAGTGTAATCAGATTCGGCTTTGGTTTTGATTCTCAGCTTATTGGTCAGCTTATTGAGTTTTATTGTGAGCTGTTGAGGCTGTTTTCAAGTTGAGTGTAAAAATTCAACTGGTCTGTGTACAAGCTGTTTTCCAGCTTATTCTAGTTTTTTTTAAGCTCTTTTCTTTTCTAAAAGTTAGTTTTGTTAGTTGTTAATTGAATCTTGAAAGAAGAAAATTTTAAAAAAAATCAGTTTAGTTAATTTGTAATTACCCAGGATCGAACCTGGGGTATTTTTAGTTTAAAATCGTTTTTTAATTTTAAGTATTTGCCAAGTAGTCCCCGAGTTTCAGTTTAATCAAAGTTGGTCCCTCGCTTTGTTTTTAAATCATTTTCAGTTTTATTAAAGTTTCAAGAATTACAGTGTAAGTCCTTGTCTTTGTTTTAAAAGTTTTAGTTTAAATATAAGTTTCAAAAATTACTTTTTAAGTTCCTTAACTTTTATTAAACTTTTTATTTTTATTTTATTTCTTTAAAAATTAGTTTTGTTCAATTGCAGTTTTAGTCCCTTAGTTTTTAATCTTTGCATTTTAGCTTTATAATTTCACTATTAGTTTTATAAATCTCGGGAATAGCCCGGGATTTGCGTTATTTGGTTTCTTGTTGTGTGCATTTATTTTAATAGCGTAGATTGCTTTTAATTTTCCTTATTTTAGTGTAATCAATACTAAAAAAAATATATAATCTTTCACGTCATTTATTCACTTCACATATTCACGACTCCGATTCGACTTATTCGCCGTCAAACCTTCGTTGGGAGAACGACCCGGGGGAATTGTATTCGTTACAATTTCTTTGGACATCAAAAATAAAAAAATAAAAATATATTACATCAGTCACAATTTTCCATACCATGTTTTTTCAAAACCTCAATTGTGTATTTAGCTTGATTAATAAAAATACCACAAGGGGATTAGTGTATTTGTAGACCAAGAAAGAATTTTATGTGGAAAACTAGAAGGGGGGTTGAATAGTTTTACGTCTTTTAAATTTTATTGGGAAAACTTTTGTTTACTTTTAAAAACTTCGATTCGATCTTATGTGACTTCAACTCTTAAACAATATGAACAATATTGACAAATGTAAATAAGTAATGCAAGTAAAGTAAATGAAATGAAATGAAAGATAGAGATGGAAAGATCAAACCACAACACAAGGATTTATAGTGGTTCGACTACAAGGACACCTTCATTGCCCTACTCCACTCCCCGAGTCACCTACTCGAGAGTTCTCTTCACTATGTCAACAAACTCCCTTATGGCGGAGAAAACCTTACACAACTTTAGCTTACACCGGCTTAACGACACAAAGCTAGATGTCGGGTTCTAATCGTAGCTAGAACCAATCTCACAACTTCTACTCGACTTCTTCACGACTTATTCACAACTTCTTCACGACGGCTTCACGACTTCTTCACTACGGCTTCACACCTTCTACACGACGGCTTCATAACTTCTAGACTATGACTTCACAACTTCTACACTACTTCTTTACAACACAACTACTTACTTACACTTTGATCTACTAATTACAACTACACAAACACCTTATCAAATACTTTACACAATTATACAAATATATGAATTGAGCTACAATACTTCTTCTCTAGATGTTGAAGAAGTATTCTTCTTTTGCACTTGGATGATGAAAGCTTGGATCACTTGGAAACCAATGCTTAAGAGAATATGATCAAAGGATTTTAGAAAGGATTTACAAGGATTAGAGAAGATTTAGAACAGAAGGTTTGGGGTGCAAAAGGTGAGGAAAAAGTCCAGAGATGAACCAGTATTTATAGGCAAATCTGAGGACCTAGAGGAGCGGGGCGGTCCCCTTAAAATTAAGGGGGCCGCCCAAATCCGAACGTTGCTCAGATTTGTCTTTTTGTGGGGAAGGTTTTTCTGGAACATTTTTACCATTTTTGGTTGAAAATTTGAATTCATAAATTTATAAAGGATTAAACATTTTTATTTAATACCAAAAATGATTTTCTAAAAGATATAAAATGTTTGGGTCATTTTATAAAAAATCTAGTGATTAAGAAAATGTTCCTTTGATCATATAATGCATTAAGCATTTGTTTATTCATACCTTAAGTGATTGAGTTGTTAAAATAGATATTAACAACTAAATACTTGTTTACGTCATAATTTTCCGTTTAATGATTTTACATTTTGTGATTATCAAAACGTAGAGATATCGAAAAATATTAATAACGTGTTTATGCATTATTTATATCAACATTTTAGTTCCCCCATCATGGACATTTCAAATTTGCTTTTCATGAGATTTTCAAAATGTTTTGAATGTTTCGGATTAGTGGACCCAAAAATTATGTCGTCCACATAAATCTGAACAATCAAAATGTCATCTTTGTATTTTCTTGTAAACAAGGTGGAATCAACTGTTCCTTTGGTGAAATTGTTTTGAAGCAGGAAAGATGATAGTTCGTCATACCACGCCCTTGGAGCTTGTTTTAAACCATAGATGGCTTTCTTTAGCTTGTAGACGTAGTCTGGATGTTCTTTGTCAACGAAACTGTATGGCTAACTCACATATACTTCTTCTTTCAGAGTTCCATTCAAGAATGCTGTCTTGATGTCCATCTAATATACTGTGATGTTTTTGTGAGCTGCATATGCTAAGAATATCCTGACTGCCTCTAGTCTTGCTACTGGCGCGAATGACTCTTCGAAATCTATCCCTTCTTCCTGTCTAAATCCTTTAGCCACTAGATGAGCTTTGTTGCGAATGACAGTCATTTCTTCATCCTTCTTGTTCTTCCATAACCACTTTAGATCAATGACAAGTTTGTCAATTGGTCTTGGAACTAATTCCCATGTGTCATGTAACTGATACTGAAGAAGTTCTTCCTACATCGTTTCAATCCATGCATTGTCTACCATCGCCTCCCGAATGTTCTTTGGTTCTCTAAGGCTTACTGAATAAACGTAGATGCACATGTCGGGATCGGTGGCGAGTTGTCTTCTCGTCTGAACTGGCCTTGAAGGTTCACCAATAACGTGTTCTATTGGATGGTCTTTTGTCCACTGTAGTATAGAAGGGTACCTTGGGTTTAACGTGTGTGTGTTAGATGGTTCTTGTAACCTTGAAGATGATTCAGTTGAGTCCGTTGCAAATGGGTTTTCGAATACTTCTTCTTCTTCTAACGCAGCATCGTTTTGGGTCTGTGTTTGTTCTTCTTGAAATGGTGTGTTTGATGTTGCTCATCAACTCTTGGTAGAACAATTTCAATTACTGGAGTTGCTGGGGTATATGTTGATGATGTGGAGGGAGTTGGTGCGTCAGCTTCGATTGTTGTTGATGCATCTTGTGTTGGTGGTGGTGGTTGATGGTTTTGAGCTGGTGCAGTGGAATATTTTTGTGATGCATTTGTCGAAGTTCCACCATAGTATTCATCAAACATAAACTCGAAGAAATTTTCCAGTTCTTGTTCTGAAGGTTTTTCAGCGTTAGTTGACTGAGCTCCTTGAGGTACGAGTCCTGAACTAGTATGTCCAGAAGTCTGAATGTTTGGTACGGGTCCTAATCTGTTTTGATTAGAAGCCATTGGGTTAAGCGCCGGTTCTAGAGCGAGTCTCTCATAAGTCATTTTTGAAATCTCATCAAACTTCACATTCATCGTCTCCATTATCCTTTTAGTTCTTTTGTTATACACCCGGAATGCCCTCGAGTTTTCTGAGTATCCAATGAAGATTCCAATATCACCCTTAGCTTTCAGCTTCCCCAGATCTTCTCTGTCGTTCGTTGTATAGCACAAAGCGCCAAATACATGAAGGTAAGAGATGTCGGGTTTTCTGTTGTTCACTAGCTCATATGGGGTTTTATTGAATCTTGGATGGATTAGGGAACGGTTCTGAGTGAAACAAGCAGTGACAACAGCATCGGCCCATAAGAATAACGGTGCACTAGAATAAATCAGCATTGTGCGAGCAACTTCCACAAGAGTTCTATTTCTTCTTTCAACTACCCCATTCTGCTGTGGAGTTCTAACAGCAGATGTCTGATGTGAGATACCAACATCTTCAAAATACGTTCTTAACTCCTGATTTGTGAATTCTGTGCCAATTTCGGTTCTTACAATCCTTACTGATGATGCCTGGTGCTTCGTCTTTTGACCTCAGAAACTTGACCCAAGTATATCTCGAATAGTCATCGACGATAATGAGGATATACTTCTTCCCATTAATGCTTTCAACTCTCATTGGGCTACATAAGTCCATGTGCAACATATGTAACTTTGCTTCCGAACTGGGTACGGTTTTAGGTTTGTATGTTGCCCTTTTGCTTTTTCCTTGTTCGCATGATGGACATAGGTGATCCTTGGTGTATTTGAACTTAGGGAGACCGTTGACGATGTTGTCTTTGGCTAGCTTGTTGTTGGTGTCGAAGTTGAGAGGGGATAATCTTTTATGCCACAGCCAGGATTTTGTTTCGTAAGCTCTTGTCATGAGACAAATTGGTGATGAAGAGGCCATTTGGTTGATGTCGATAGCATATAGGTTGGTGCCACGATTTCCAGTTAAGAGATCATAGCCAATCAGATTTCGAACGAAGCAAGTGTTTCTCCTAAATACAACCTCTAAATCTGCATCACAAAACTGTCCGACTGAAAACAAGTTGTGTCCCAATCCTTCGACGTAGTAAACTTGAGTGATTAAGTAGTTCCTAAACTGAAGATCTCCATAACCCAGAATAGCTGCTACATGATCATTTCCAAAGTGTACAGTTCCCATGAATTTCCATACGAAGTTGATTAGCAGCTTTAGATTCTCGTTCATGTGCTTGGAGCAACCCGAGTCGACGATCCAAACACATATTTCGATAACCTGCGAAGAACAGAAGAGTTTTTATTTGGAAACCATTTGACATTTGGTTCCATGGGGTTAGGGGTAACATACGAAGTAGAAAGTTTCTACTGGTTCACTTTGGACAGTTGTCAATTTGCCATTCTGGAGTGTAAACTTTCTACCCGTTGGTTTCCATGCACACAACTTAAGATAGTTCCTAGGCAATTGACTACTAGTGGTTGACCCAGATGCTACAATTAATCTTTTTATGTATCTAGATCTAGCACTAGTTCCTTTTAGAACTTCTTTCTGATCAAGCATAGCATTCACATTCACATTCTTAGAAACATAATCATCATAATCATCATAAGATAAAGATTTCTTGCACATTAAACAAATAGAGTCATTACATGCACTAGAAACAGTACTTTTAACATTACATCCAGATGACATATGTTTCTTATTCGAAAGCGATAAATTCCTAGGGTGTTCTTCTACTTCTTCATTTTTATTCTGGCATCTACTCTCAGAGACAAGCGAGACTCTATTATTCCTTGTATTGCTCCTAGGTTGTAGTTTGCTGCTCTTAGAGGTGCTTTCTATTCCTGTAGAAGGTAAGGCACACACATTAGGATTTATATTGTTGTCCTTTAAAGTTGTTTTAGCAGTCCTAGACTCTTTTGGATTATCTTTTACACTCTTGTCTATTGCCCTATATGTTTGAGATGTAGAGGCAGACGCAATAGTGGTACTAATCCAACAAAGGCCAGGTGCTATCACATTTGAATTTTCGACAACCGCTTTTCCTTTTTCTTTTTCATTGGACTTGGGCAAGGGTGTTGGAGTGACTGGTTTTGACAAATCATTTTTCACATCGAATTTTGGAACAATTTGAGAAATCGACATTTTTGGTTTAGCCGAAGTCGATGATTTTGCGAACTTAGTTTCCTCACCCTTCCCTTTTTGACTTTCCAGCTGAGACCTCAAAAGATCATTTTGCTCTTTCATGTCCTTGTAGGCACGCTCATACGACAATTTGTCATACTTGCATTCCTCGGTTTTTCGATCAAGTTGTTTGAAATATGATATATTTTCTTTTTCAAGTTTAGCAAGAACATTTTCATATTTTACAACAATTGCGGAAGTCTCAGCTCGCAGTTTTTCATCATCTTCAACAGAATATGTTTGCAAAATAATGGACATTATATCAGTCGACAAAGCTGCTTCGAAGAAAGAATCATGAAGGTTTTCCAAAACTTTGATGTATTTAATGTTTTCATTAGCTTCCTTAACCAGGGATTTGTGGTCCTTGACAAAGTCGGTTGTTTCTTTTAAAATTTCTTGTTCAACATGAATTACTCTCGCATGGATTGCATTTAGTGGAGTAGTAATTTCTGTTTCAAACACCTTTTTCATTTCAGCATGAAAACTTGAATGCCAGTTGTTGATACTAATATTTGTTTTAGATTCAACAATACTTTGAAGCATTTCAACTCTCCTTTTAAGATCATCCAAACATCGTCTAGCTTCACTTGTGTTAAAAGGGTTACTAGAGGACATTTGTTCCAAGTTTGAAAGATTTTTAGAAATAACTTTTTGTTTTGTCAAAACAACTGGTTTTTTGGAAACCTTTGGTGTTTGTTTTTGTTGAACAAAATTTACTCTAGAAAGTATGTTCAGTTTGTTATAATCAATTGTTTTATTTCTGGGTTCTTTTGTTTCATTTTGATTCTACTCTCTTCAGCAAGCTCAATTGTTTCATCAGAATCCCGAACAGCGGGAGGATCATGTTTAGCAAATATCACATTACCATTATACAAAACATTATGTTCTTTCTGAGCTTTCTTGAGAGTATAAGGGTTTTCGCAACCGATAGCCACTTTCTTCATTGTGTGTAAAATCGGGTTTGGATCTTTAATTAGCATATGAATCGTTTGTGCAGAATGACCCGTTTTCACAAGCAAATCTTCCAACTTTTTGATTTTTTCTTTTTTATCAATGACTTCATCAAGAAGATCATTTTCTCGTTTTGAAAAATCTGCTTTCAACTGTTTCTTCTCTTTTTTAAGATCAGAACAAGTTGATTTTTGTTTAGAAAGTCGGTTTTTCAAATCATAAATTTTCGCGTTTAAGGATTTTATTTTCATGTTTAAGTTAACATCGAGTGTTTCAAACTTGATTTGCAGTTGTTTTTCTCTTAAAACGAAATTTTGATAACCAGTTTCTAATTCTGACTGTCGTTTTTGATGAAATTTAAAAGCTTTTTCGTTTTTCTTATACCTCTCAAGCTCAGCGGCCATTTTCTCATTCACGGCCTTAACATCACGATTGGCCTTTTTTACTTTCTCAATTTCAATACTACAATTGTTCAATAATTATTCAAATAGAGCACGTGTTTCCTCATCATTCTCAGCATGCTGTGACTCTAAGCCTCCATTATGATTCATATCTGGAGTTGCCAAATCAATATTGCTACTACTTGGCGTGTCCAGGTATGTATCATAAGTAGGTGTTGGATTCGCAGGATGTTGTTCCTCATGAGGTGACATATCAAATATTTCATTATTGTGACATGTGTTGAATGATGGTACCTCAGAGACTGCATTGGTATCATAAACAGGAGGTGTTTCAAAATCCGTGTCATACTTAGCCTCCTGAAGATTTGCCATGAATATGCAGTTTGCGTCAATATCTTCAATGTCTTCCATATCATCCATGAGAGCCATAAAGTCATTTTCTTCTGCATTCAACTGAAACCCTGCCGATTCCTTTTGTGCCAACAGCACTGCTTTCTGCAGATACGCTAGCTCTTTCTTTTTCGGCTTGGTGGGAAAATTCCTTGCCATGTGACCGACACCCTGACAGTTGAAACACTTGATCTGATTTCCCTGATTCATATTTCCAGCAACTGGAGCAGCAACATTCCCAAACTGATTACCCACTATCTGATTCCCAACATTCTGACCCCCTCTGATTTCCAACAACTTGACCCATCTGATTCCCTGCATACTGACCCATCTGATTTCCTGCATACTGCCTTGCATTCTGATTACCCATCTAAAGTCTAGTAGCATATCCCTGCTGATTCCCATAAACTCCAACCATTTGTCCTCCTTGACCCATATTGAAACTCGGCTGTGCAATCTGCCTGTTGCGAGTATTTGATGAAATTCTTTGGTTGTTGTTAGTTGGAGTAGAATAGCGTCCTTGGAATGCCTTTGACAAGAGAACAAATGCTTGTGTCAGAGCAGCAGTAGTCTCATCATTGTCAGTGAACTCTGGTTCTTGGAATTGTGGATATTGTTGTTGTGGAATGACTTGTTGTTGTTGTGGTATGACAACAGTCGGTTGTTTTTTTTGTGGAACATATGATGATGATGGTTGTGTATTCACTGGTACAGGTGTTGGTGTTTGAGCAATTAATGCAAGAGGATCATGTTGCTTTGCTAATTTTTCTTTCCTGACTTCATTAGCCTCAACCTGGTTTTGCTTCAGGAAATCATAAAGCTGATCATAGTTCGCCTGGTGAAGATCCTTGGTTTGGTTGACAATAGTGACAAATCATCCCCATTCTTCTGAAAGATTGTTGATGAACTTGATGTTGCTTACAATTTGTCTTGGTGTCAACTTGTTTCTGATTAGCTCGTTCATTAGAGTGCAAAACCTGGTATAGTATGATTCAATGGGTTCTCCTGGAGTAGATGTGAACTTCTCCCATTCAGTTAGCAGCTTATTTTCAACATCTTGTTGCCCAATTTCTGTGCCATGACAAAGCCTTCTAACTCGTTCCCACATATCATAGGCAGTTTCACAACTATCGACAGCATCAAATATTTCTCGTGGTAATCCAAGTTGGATTAAATGCATTGTCATGTCATCTGCTGCAATTTGCTTCCTATCTTCTTCAGTGTATTCTGCTTCTGATTGTTCATGAAAGAACGGTGCTACAGGAGGTGTTCCATTAGGTTCTCCAGGGTCTTGAATCTGACGAGCCTTGAATGGTCCATTTTGTATGGATTTGAGCAGGAGTTTATCATCAGGTTTAGTTTTGTTGTAGCGAAGCATACGACTTGTCCATGGAAGATATCCACCTTTTTCGAGCATATGAGGACGGTTTTCCGCACCGGCTGCATGAATGTCTTGCTGAGTTGCCATGGATGAAGTTGTGTATGATAAAGTTGATTTTGGATCGGTTCAACGATATAGGAGTTGTGTTTGATGTTGGTTAAGGTTCAAAAGTTATGTTCATTTAAATGTTTTGTCCTTTCTCGGAGTTTGCTTACTTGAAGGATTTCTAAGTTGAAGGATTCTAACAGTAAGGATTCTAACTCGGAGAAAAGTTGCTTACTCGGAATATAGTTCCTTACTCGGTTCCATACTTAGCAAACGTCCTTACTCGGTTCCTTACTTAGCAAAAGTCCTTACTCGGTTCCTTACTTAGCAAAAGACCTTACTAAAAAAATACAATGCTAACTCGGAAATATTATCCTTACTTACTCGGAAATTATTAGAATCCTTACTCGAAATCTATCTAACTCGAAGGATTTAGAATCCTTACTCGAAGGATTTAGAATCCTTACTCTCAGAACTGATCTTCTAACTCGAAGATTTTAACTTCCTAACTCGGAAATACAGTCTTGCTCGAAGGAACTGAACAGCTAACTCGGAAAGACCTTCTAACTCGAAGGAATATACACCCTTACTCGGAAACTAACTCGGCAGAACCTTCTTACTCGAAGATTTCAGCCCTAACTCGGAACCTAACTCGGTAAAGCACCTTCTAACTCGAAGGATATAATGCCTTACTCCAAAAAAACACGCATGAACAGTAACCGAAACTCAAAAAAACACACACCTAGATCATTGTTTGGCTATTGATACCACTTGTAAGGCCTAAGATCTAACTTATCAAGATGTATAATGTGGCGTATGAAATCTAGTGAGAGAAACTAGAGAGAGAACTTTATTATTAAACACACATTACACACTTTCATCCCCCTTTCAAATGAGGAGAGTGGTGGCTATTTATAGTTTACAACAAATGGGCTTGTGGGCTTTCTATGAACTCACTTATAACATATTAGATTAAACTAAAAACTCATTGACTATCCTATTAATTAAACAACGTCACGTTACAAAAATATTAATACACGAATAACCATCACTTTTTATAAAAGCTAACATAAACTAAAACTAACTCCTACACTTATATTCATAGACGGAACTTTGGTGGATTTAGTGGGAGGGCCGAATGTTATATCAGTTAATTTGAGACGGTCAAAGTTGTATTACCTTTTAAGCAAATATAAGTAAAAAGTTTTGGGAGGGCCGTGGCCCTCCCCGGTCTCCACTAAGGTCCGTTTATGCTTATATTCTTCTAACTATATAACCACCAACATACTAACAGGAACATATCTATATAAATCCGCTTGATCATCTTTAAAAGTTTCACATATGATCGAGAACATACAAAAACATCAAAAATGCATCTTCTTCTGCATCTAACCCTTCTCTTTCTCGCATTCTTCTCTTTTCAACATGAAGCCATAGATTACACTTCCATGGTTTTCCCCGTAAATAAACATACTGATGCTGCTAAGCCTCTCTATAGTATGACTCTCATGACGGCATATGTGAACGTGCCATTATGGCATGCGAAATTTCTAATAGATATTGAAGGTCCTTTCTCTTGGCATGATTGCGTCCTGGTATGGAATTCATTGCCAAAAAGCAGTTGCCCAAGCAACAAGCTTTGTGCAGGTCCTATTTCTTGTGAAGAATTTGAATGTACAGAAGTTCGAACTTCATACTCTTATAATAGTCCTTCATGTCCGCCAATAAATGACAGTTCAACGTTACCAGGTTGGGGATATTGCACATGCCCAGTCAATGTGATGAACCCGGTTAACGGGAAATGTACTCAGTCCGAGCTAACTGTTGATCATTTTGCAGCAAATTCGAGTGATGGTAGAAATTCTTTTCTTGCTTATCATGGTATTAATCTTCACGCGGCTTGTGCACCTTCTTCATCTTTTCAATCATTCCCGAAAAATGTTTCTGGTGTCATGGCGTTTTCAGCCTCCCGTTATGCATTACCGGCTTATTACTATCAATCCTGGATAAAAACAAGTTTAGCTCTATGTTTGCCTAGCACCACGTCGTCTCCCGGGGTTTTATTTTTTGGAGAAGGTCCTTTTTACCTTCTTCCTCACTCTGATGTTGACTTAAGGAGTTTGCTTTCTTATACTCCATTACTAAAGCGTCCAGATTCTTTTAGTTACTACATTGGTGTCAATGCCATTGTAATTAAACATAGATCTTTCGAGGTCGTGGAGAATACAACTGCCAGGCTTAGTACAACTGAGCCTTACACCATGCTTAAAACTGACCTTTATCATTGGGTGGTTCGGAGGTTGTCAAAGGTTACAAAACGAATACCCCTTGCAACCCCAATTGCACCATTTAGCCTTTGTTACAGGATGTTCTTCAACAATGGAACCCGAGTTGATTTAAGTGTTCCTGATATTGATTTCAGTCTCCAGGATGGGAAGAACTGGACTATAACTAGGGATAATTCCATTAAACATGTAACAAAAGGCGTGGCATGCCTAGCTTTCGTTGATGGTGGTGCGACAACTAAACAAGCAATCGTTATTGGGACATTTCAGATGATGGATAACTTCCTACTTTTTGATCTAGAAAATTCAACTTTTGGGTTCAGTTCTTCCTTATTAAAAATGAATACTTCTTGCTCAAACTTCAACTTTACCAATAGTTATGAAACATACCCCTTGTAGACTACTTAATAAACATTTTTCGTTATTTCAGATTGCTTTGTTCCTGTAATTACGGGCTGCTAAAGCATGTCCAAATGTGATAATGTATGTGTAAGAAAGAATGAGTTACATAAACTATTTATTGGCATAATTGTTACTCGTAATAGTTTAAGTGTTTAAACTAATGAGTCCCTTTTCTTAGGGGCTTCTATGGCATATTTAAAGAACTCTTTGTTCCTGTCACCATGTGGTTCTAACAAAATTATGTAAAAAGCGATCGACTATGACTAAATCATACACGATCAAACCTACTTTTCTATGAAATTTGATAAATTATAAATCAACAAGCTGCAAGCTGCGTAACAGTTCAACCGCGCCATAGGCATGAGCTATGCCATATTCACCTCCCATTATGTACCATATACTATAGAAAAATTAGTTGTGCATGGTAACTGTAATATGTCTACCCAAGACGCAAAAACATAACAACATGTGAACTAAACTATGTCACGCCTCGGGCATGGGTCACGCGATATTCACTCCCTCTTTAACTTAACCCTTTAATAAATAGGCTCAGAATTTGTTGGTATGTTAATTAGCTAATGGCTTATCATGGGGTACATGTACTTGAGGAGGGAATAAGATGTGGGTAGCATAGCTGTTAAATTAAACTAGTACGAATGCAGTAAATTATAGCTCATTCTCGTCTAGAATAATTGTGTGAGATATTTGTAAGTATTGTGAGATCGTTCAATGAAAAAAAAAAAAAATAAATAAGACTTTGATAGTGTATCAAGTGAAGTACTCTTTAGAAGAAATGCAGAAAATTATTTGTCCAATTCTTGACATGGCCTAGTAGAAAAAATGCAGGAGATTTTCTGTAACCCAAAGCCCAATTAATATAAAAATGGGCCAAAGCTTATCGAGTATTCGAGTGTGGAAAACGATCAAATAAAATGACATTTTACCGTGAGAAGTGTAAAAAGATTGAAAAAATTAAAAAGTTTTTAAAATTTTTTGCAATTTTTACACAGGGAACGTTGTCGCATAAAAAAATAGCAAAGTAAGTTTTCGTAATTTAGATTTTTTCTAGAGTTTTTATATGGCAAAAAAATAAAATTTTAATGCATAAAAAAACTTTTGATGCACTAAAATTTTAAATTTTTATATGGGGAATGTGTAACACCCCCAAATTTGATTTGTGGCAGCGGAAAAGTAATGTGGGTGTTACGGTGAGGATCGAAGTTTAAATCTCAGAAAACGGCCCGGAAGGGCGTTTTGAAAGTTATATGTCATTCAAAGAATATTCTTGATGCAAAAATGATTTATTTGATTTGAAATTCCCATAAGAAAATGTGATAATTTAGGAGGAATGACATATTTGATTTTACACCATTAAAGTTATCAGAGTAAAGGATGCCCGCTCCGTGTCTTGTCCTGCTCCTTTAATTACCTGAGATAAGCATGCTTAAAACGTCAACACAATGGTTGGTGAGTTCGTGGAGTTTATAGAAAATAACTTTATTTGAAAGGTGTATAGTGATTTTTGGAATAAATAATAGTTCTTCATTTATTAATAAGTCGCGTTGAATAAAAAAAATTCACAAGTATTTCATGTATGACCTCAAACGGTCATAAGTTTCAAATTATAAATGAATAAGAGCTACGTTGTGATATGCTCGAAATGATATATTGGGTTAGCCTTTGAAAGTGACTATATACTAAGCCTTTTTAGATATCTTTATAGACTTCTCTATTTAAATCACATATGATAACAGTTAAAGTTCATATACGAGATTCATAATCATATCACGTAAAGTAATAATAGTCTAAAGTCTGAAGTCTATTGATGTAAAGTGGTGGTCTCTAATACAGCTGTATCCTAGGATATATATATGAAACATTCATATATAACATTATATTGCCATCGGCCTCATGAAGCGCAAAGCGTTAACAAAGTACCGTAAAACGGAGGTGATCATCAAATTAATGATGAAAAATTGGCCCTCGAGTAATAGGTGAATCGCCATTTCCTATTTTTCTCAAATATAGCGCATCGCGACTAATACGACTAGCGGTTAAGCATTCCGTCCTAGTATTAGTGGGATAGGTTGTCAGTCCACCAACAGGTTTCGAAGCTGTTGCTATATTCGCGCTCACCGCAGTGATTAATGGCTCATGATAAAGAGACTTTTTGGCAATAAAGTAAGCTTAGGCAATATGGGTCTCAAGTTCGTAAAATATACATATTCTGATATTGGCAATTATTTCCAGTGGCATATAGAAATGTCATAATAAGTAACAGTTCATTCATTTGATATATGAATACTTATAGTGAATTTCAATATCATGTTACGTCAAGTAGTTCAGAGATGTTATGTTTCAAGTTCCGTGTTTAAGCTAGACAGACTATTCGCACATATATTGAGCATGTATTCTTTTCAAGTATGATTCAAATAGGTAAAGCATAGTTGATAATTTCGAGTAAATCATAAGAGATTTCAAGTAGTATAAAACAGTTAAAGCATGTATCTCCCCCAAAAGAGTTATTAAAAACAATTGTGAAAAGTAGGGGCCACGACTCACCTGGAGCGTATCCAGCAAGACGAAACTATAAGATCAAGTAAACGATCACGAAAACTTCTTCAATACGAGACCTGAGTATAAGCGAAGTCTAAGAGTCTAACTTACGACTAATAACAAATGTGGAAAGGATAAATCGTCTAACGATTTGATCGGTGATGTGAGTGTGTGATATGCCTAAAATGCCTCAAGTTAAAAATATAATATATCTATAATATTATCTCGGTCCTTATCTCAATCGACCCAAAATATTACTTTCTCGAAATATGCTGAAATAATATGCAAGTGAGGTCGCTAATATTTCTAATAGCGAAACTATAAATAATGCATAACTTATAATGAAAAATGCATATGAAATGAAGGGTGTAAAATGAAAATAAACTAAGAATGTCAAGTGAAATTAAATAAGTCCTTGTTCTTTTCAGAGTTTATACTTTTTAGTCTAACTGTGTTTGCGTTACGTCGTTAGTCCTCGGTTAGGTCCAAAGTCCATAATAGTCCATATCTTGTCCATATGTTCATATAAGGCTCGGAGTTCAATGGTATGTCAATTTAAGTCCTTTGTCAACTGTTTTCACAGCTTCAGTCCATGAGTTTCACGATTTGGCAGTTTTGGTCCTTCCGGTTAGTTCGCGTTACATTTTTAGTCCTTTTTGCATAAAAATGATGGGAAAAGTATCATGAAAATTTCTATAACTTTATTAAGTTTATTTTAACTTATTTCAATTGATTATTTCAGAAAATACCTTATTTTTAGCTTGTTGGGCTTATTAACGAAATATACATAGGCCCGTTAAGAAATCGAGAGGCGAGGGCATGAAAATAGTTTTGGGCTTAGACTTGGGCTTATAAAATGATTCTAAAAATAGATTTAATAGACTTAATGGACTGTTTAATCGCTAGAGCTTATTGGGCTAATAAGCCCACTCGGCAAAACATTTAAGATTTTAAGACATAGCGACTAGCGTTTGGTTTGTATATTTTTAAGGGCTTACACGAGCTTATTAGGAGGAACTTTAAGCATGAAAATTATAGTTTAACAAGCATTGAATCGAGATGAACAGTAAAAATGGCATGTTATATACACGGATTCGAAAATAATTAATTGTTTTGAGGTCATGTCGAGACATATCAATAACAAATTTTATACTTAGAATAAATTTAACCCGGTTTGACTTTCATTTACTTTGGGTATCGAATAGACTTTAAATGGACATGCATATGTTATAATATGATGCATATGAGCTCCTAAGCCTACCATAAGGAGGCAACTAATGAATACGTGAAATAACTAAACGAATACGTGTATCAATGAATTAAAAGTGATACAGTCGAGTTAACTTAGTATTCATGCATGACAAGATTTGGAACATTAACATGGAAAGAAAATGAGTAAAGAAGACTTACAACACTTATGAAATGATATGTGATGCGTTCCAAAAACACACGTTAAAATATAAAATCGAGCTAGATATGACTTGAAAACTTGCTTGATCAGGAAACAAGGCTTGTGGTCCTCGTGGCTTAGTTAGGAAGGGTATGAAGACTGGGGGAAGTGCTTGAAATATTTTAGAGTGATGGAAAAGAAAATTGTATGGATCGTGTATATATATATAACAAGTATTGGTTTATTATATGGCAAATAACTATACACGTTTATTTTGTTATACTTTGCATGCATGGCTAATGTGAAATGGAACACGTATGGCATTTGAAATGAAAAACGTATGTGAAGTTTGAGATGGTACACGTATAACATTTTGAAATAGAACACATATGGCATTTGCAATTCACTTATGTCTTTGCATGAGATGTGGCTTATTTTAATACACATGCTTTTAATTTAAGATATAGTTCGATTCCGGTAATTACTAACGTTAAGTCCTTAAGTCGCGAAACTTAAAACTAGGTAACGTAAAAATATATCGTTTATAAAAATGTCAAAGTTTATTAATATACTCCAACTAAAAATATTAGACGTGTAACAAGTTTGACGGAGAGCGTATACGTTAATAAAATCTAATAGGGTTCAGTATTCGTATTACGTAAAGAGTATAATGTAAAACAAAAATAAAAATATCAAAGTGACAATAGTTCATATAAAATATATAGACTTATACAAATCTTGTGTTGGTCGTGAGTATAGTATAATAAAGAAAATTTTAAATTTCCCCGTAAAAATGGGCTTTGTTAGACGGGAAGTCGAGGTTATTATAAATTAACAAAGATTATCGTAACGGATTTTTGTAGGATCTTACAGTATCTACCCCTCAATTTTGAACTTCGTCCCGAAGTTCAGTCCGTGATAGGTATATGAAAAAAATGATGTCCTGAGGTGAGAGTTTACGGAAGAGATTGTCGAGATATTTCTTATTTGAACATCAAAGAAGCGAGATTCTCACTAGATTTATTCGTACTAGATGAATTAAATTCGAAAGTTGGGTCAATAATTGAATTCATAGGCCACGAATAGTGAAATTAACAGTCAAAAGTAGGGAGAACTTAACACTTGATGTTTAGAGTTCTAATGGTCGGGACTAGAGGATTTTTGGATGGTGGCGGTTTGAAATTTAATGATAGTGAATAGTAAAATAGCGGGTACTATTTTTACCTACTTTTCCTATTTAACTCTCTCCTTTTTCCTTCACTTTATTCCCTTTTCATCTTTTCACCCTTTTCAATTATTCTTCTCATTCAAATTTCATCTTCTTCACTCAACTTCTTCTCCGAAAAAAAATGCCACCGATCTCCATAGTATTTGCAGCCATGTTCATCATTTTCGTCGTTGCTGGTTTGGCTCTTCTTCCTGGCGAAGATACCAGAGGTTGGATCGGATATTTGTTGGTCATCGTGCCCCTCACAATCCTAGCGATTTTTGCGGATAATTTTTGGAAGTGAAGGTCGCGCGTAGGTGGTTAGAATGTAGCTTTGTTGGGGGTCGATGTAAGGTGAAATAAATTCTCGGGTAGGTTTATGTTAAGTTGTTATGGTTAACGGTCCGCTTTTGTGTGTTTTCAGAATAATCAGGGTACTTCATCCTATGGCGGGTCTTGCTATTGTTGGGTTGGTGGTGGTTTTTGTTTCTATAGTAGGCCATCCGATTGAAGGTTGTATGTTTTATGTTGTTTTTTATGTACTGTTAGCACTTTCGATGTTAATCATCTCGTTATGTATTAACCTCCATGGTTTCTAATGAAATTTATGTTGTTTGTGTTTTTCGTAGATTGTTGTGAATTTTTTTTTTTTTTTTTTTTTTTTTTTTCGTAATTTCCTTGTCTTTATATAATAGTGAAATGAGTGATGAGTGTAGATCTGACTGGGTTTGGTTAAAAAGTAAAGTTTATGAACAAATTATTTTATCTCAAGATTCTGTTGTTGGAATGAAAATTGTTATTAAAATTTCGAAAGGATAACTGTCCCATTTATAACATGATTCTTCCTAAATTATACATAGGTAGCTAGGCTATGTATAATTTAGGACCAAATGATGTAACTCTTGGTTCAGCATTTATGTTTCTTCAAAGAGTTTTATTTGTTTCAGTTATAATAATTTTTGTCACCAAGTCGGGCTGTTTCTGATAAAAATAATAATATTGTTCATTTTTCGAGGATAAGTCAAAAGTTTCTAAGATAACATTTGGACATCTTGGATATATACTTAGGTTTTAAGTGGGATTCCATTGCAATATGGTAACAACTTAGTATTTGATCATGATAAAATTAATTAAATTCTTGAGGTACTATTAATGTATTTGTTACATAACGACTAATAGTAGAGAGGTGTAATGGAAATGGAAATAGACGTAGATTTTTATTATCATGAAGATATTACAAGGTAGATTTTTCACACGGTAGAAAGATAACTTTTACACTTAGGTTACATCCATCGTACCTAAGGTAAATACAAACGGAAATACAACTTAGATAATCCTAAACTAGAGTTTATTTATTTTACAGCAGGAATCCATTCATCTGCTTAACTTAGAGATCATTCTTTGATACTATCGAGATTTCTTAACGAGTCTTCATTCTTTTGCCTCTATCTTGGCCTTCCAGTTGGCATTGTAGTTTGGGCAATGGCTCTTGTAATGCCCTATTGCACCACATCCGTGGCATCTTATGGATGAATGCTGCTCATTTCTTTCCATACCTTTGCAGTCACTTGTCTTGTGGCCTGTCTTCCTGCACCTCCCGCATATTGCAGTGCAATATCCGGTGTGATGCATCTTACATTTTAGGCACAGAGGTTTATTTCCACGGTAGTTGTCTCTGCTGGTAGGGGTGGTGACGTAGTTTCCTTCCATTTCTGGGTCGAGCCTTTGCTGGCGAAGGTAGTCAATGCGGTCTTGTAGATGATTGCGGGTGCAAACATCATTGTGAAACTCGCATTCGTTGAGGGTAAAGGGTCTTTTCTCCTCATGTCTTTGCTTTTGGTTATTTTTCTTAAGTGCAACATCTTGCCTAATTCTTTGGGTACATGTGCGGATGGGCTTGGCTATTTTCCTTGAATTCTTTAGGCTAGTTGGCCTACATCCCATGAAACGTTCATGGTTATGCTTGCAGGGTATAACCTTCTTTCTTTCTTTTCTTGTCATGTCATTGTCGCTTGAACGGACCGTTGAGGTTATCTCTATTACTACTGCGACGATTTTGTTTACCAATTCCTTGATGGTTTTAGGGGTCATGATTGTTGTGGGCACCACACTGTTCATGTTGTCCATTTCCTATGAACATTACACGAAACGTTGATTTAGTATTCACTTTATCGTTAGAATAATTCAAATAGCAAGATATTTGTATATTAATGCTAACAATGTGATCTTAATACGAAATCAAATCAACTGAGGATCATAGAAATACGATGTGTCTGGGTAGCATCGTAAAATAATAATCAACTCTTGACATGTGATTGTTAAGGAACAGTTGAATTTATTCACAACAGTTGAAGTTTAGCAACTTCCTCTTCGTTCATCAAGTTCTCTTCTAATTATTCGTTCTTAGAATTACATGTTTTATTGTTTAGTCGTGATATATTGAATGTAAAATCATAGATAACGTCATAATAAGTTGGAATGCAATCATCAAAATTGACATAACTCTAATAACTTGTTCGATTGATTTTTGCAAAACAACCAGTACAAGGTCTTTTATTAATGTCTCATTGATTCATGTAGAATTATTTGTTTACCTAAGAGAGTAACAAAGGGTGAGGTTTTGCATGGCTCTGTGCTCTCACAGCATCATAGTAAGATTTGGTGAGAAGAATTTGTTTGCAACAGAAAAGTTTAACAGAAGGATAGCTATTATACATTAAAGTCGATTACAAGCTCTGAGAGTTACAAATTTATTGGAAATACATAAACTTCTAACCAAGACTATTTGGTTTATTTAGTACAACATCGATACTTAAGATTAGTTACGTCTCTGACGTAGACGTCTAACTTCTGCCTCAAGATCCAGTTGTGCAGCTTCCATAGCCGAGAAACGTTCTTGGCATGCATTCATCTGATTAGCTAACATGTTTTCCAAGGCTGCAATCTTTTGGCTTTGGGTTCTTGCTGTGTCTCTAGCTAACCATAATACTCTTTCAATGTCTTCAATCCTAATGTGGGTTTGAGTATGGCCTCTACCTAAACAGCGGGTTCTAGCATCCAAGTTTCTAAGTTCTTGTTCATAGTTGTCCTTCATATTACCAATATTCACTCCTAAACCAAACACTTCTCGTCTCTCAGCATCGGTCCTCTTGAACAGGGTATCAATGTTACGGTCGAACCATTCAAATCGTAATGGATGTAACTCTTTTAGCTGTTCAGAGTGAGCGTTCAGTATGCTGGCGTGTTGGTGAAGGCGAATCCATATGGAGTCTCGGGTGTTTACATTGTAGTTGGGAGATTTGGGTGAGGATACATTGTTTGGGACATCTGGCATAGAGAAATCTGAGGTATTGGGTAAAGGAGAATTTAGGTTGATGTTTTCCCAAGTCATTTCTTGACGTGAACTTTGTCCAATTTCAAACGTTGGTTGACCACCAATTGGATCTGAATAGGATTCAGTTGCTCTTCTAAGTTTCTGACGTGGAGGTGAGTGAGTAGGTGATGATGAAGATGAGTTCTGAGTAAGTTCTATGTTAGGCCGGGGTTATGACATTTGTACGTAGGGATCTTCAGTGTTTGGTGTGATATGATAGCTAGGTGATACATGAGTGGTAGGAGAGGTAGTTTTAGCGATGTCAACTGGTAGGGAAGACATGTTTCTGTAGCAATCGAAAATAATAATTATGAGTATTTATACGTTTAGGGTGTAACGTCGAGTGTGAAATAATACGGTGTGTAATGTGTGAAGAATAAACATTAAGCATGTAAAGATTAGTACAAAACAATCTTAATAGGTAATATATTGAGCACGGCAGTCTGCAGACACGGGAGGCATAAGATGATAAGGTGTAAAATCATGTATTTTGAAAATGTGGTTATAGTTTGATGTTTTAAACGTTTGATTCTCTATAACCATAGGCTCTGATACCAAACTGTAACACCCCCAAATTTGATTTGTGGCAGCGGAAAAGTAATTTGGGTGTTACGGTGAGGATCGAAGTTTAAATCTCAGAAAACGGCCCGGAAGGGCGTTTTGAAAGTTATATGTCATTCAAAGAATATTCTTGATGCAAAAATGATTTATTTGATTTGAAATTCCCATAAGAAAATGTGATAATTTAGGAGGAATGACATATTTGATTTTACACCATTAAAGTTATCAGAGTAAAGGATGCCCGCTCCGTGTCTTGTCCTGCTCCTTTACTTACCTGAGATAAGCATGCTTAAAACGTCAACACAATGGTTGGTGAGTTCGTGGAGTTTATAGAAAATAACTTTATTTGAAAGGTGTATAGTGATTTTTGGAATAAATAATAGTTCTTCATTTATTAATAAGTCGCGTTGAATAAAAAAAAATTCACAAGTATTTCATGTATGACCTCAAACGGTCATAAGTTTCAAATTATAAATGAATAAGAGCTACGTTGTTATATGCTCGAAATGATATATTGGGTTAGCCTTTGAAAGTGACTATATACTAAGCCTTTTTAGATATCTTTATAGACTTCTCTATTTAAATCACATATGATAACAGTTAAAGTTCATATACGAGATTCATAATCATATCACGTAAAGTAATAATAGTCTAAAGTCTGAAGTCTATTGATGTAAAGTGGTGGTCTCTAATACAGCTGTATCCTAGGATATATATATGAAACATTCATATATAACATTATATTGCCATCGGCCTCATGAAGCGCAAAGCGTTAACAAAGTACCGTAAAACGGAGGTGATCATCAAATTAATGATGAAAAATTGGCCCTCGAGTAATAGGTGAATCGCCATTTCCTATTTTTCTCAAATATAGCGCATCGCGACTAATACGACTAGCGGTTAAGCATTCCGTCCTAGTATTAGTGGGATAGGTTGTCAGTCCACCAACAGGTTTCGAAGCTGTTGTTATATTCGCGCTCACCGCAGTGATTAATGGTTCATGATAAAGGGACTTTTTGGCAATAAAGTAAGCTTAGGCAATATGGGTCTCAAGTTCGTAAAATATACATATTCTGATATTGGCAATTATTTCCAGTGGCATATAGAAATGTCATAATAAGTAACAGTTCATTCATTTGATATATGAATACTTATAGTGAATTTCAATATCATGTTACGTCAAGTAGTTCAGAGATGTTATGTTTCAAGTTCCGTGTTTAAGCTAGACAGACTATTCACACATATATTGAGCATGTATTCTTTTCAAGTATGATTCAAATAGGTAAAGCATAGTTGATAATTTCGAGTAAATCATAAGAGATTTCAAGTAGTATAAAAAAGTTAAAGCATGTATCTCCCCCAAAAGAGTTATTAAAAACAATTGTGAAAAGTAGGGGCCACGACTCACCTGGAGCGTATCCAGCAAGACGAAACTATAAGATCAAGTAAACGATCACGAAAACTTCTTCAATACGAGACCTGAGTATAAGCGAAGTCTAAGAGTCTAACTTACGACTAATAACAAATGTGGAAAGGATAAATCGTCTAACGATTTGATCGGTGATGTGAGTGTGTGATATGCCTAAAATGCCTCAAGTTAAAAATATAATATATCTATAATATTATCTCGGTCCTTATCTCAATCGACCCAAAATATTACTTTCTCGAAATATGCTGAAATAATATGCAAGTGAAGTCGCTAATATTTCTAATATCGAAACTATAAATAATGCATAACTTATAGTGAAAAATGCATATGAAATGAAGGGTGTAAAATGAAAATAAACTAAGAATGTCAAGTGAAATTAAATAAGTCCTTGTTCTTTTCAGAGTTTATACTTTTTAGTCTAACTGTGATTGCGTTACGTCGTTAGTCCTCGGTTAGGTCCAAAGTCCATAATAGTCCATATCTTGTCCATATGTTCATATAAGGCTCGGAGTTCAATGGTATGTCAATTTAAGTCCTTTGTCAACTGTTTTCACAGCTTCAGTCCATGAGTTTCACGGTTTGGTAGTTTTGGTCCTTCCGGTTAGTTCGCGTTACATTTTTAGTCCTTTTTGCATAAAAATGATGGGAAAAGTATCATGAAAATTTCTATAACTTTATTAAGTTTATTTTAACTTATTTCAATTGATTATTTCAGAAAATACCTTATTTTTAGCTTGTTGGGCTTATTAACGAAATATACATAGGCCCGTTAAGAAATCGAGAGGCGAGGGCATGAAAATAGTTTTGGGCTTAGACTTGGGCTTATAAAATGATTCTAAAAATAGATTTAATAGACTTAATGGACTGTTTAATCGCTAGAGCTTATTGGGCTAATAAGCCCACTCGGCAAAACATTTAAGATTTTAAGACATAGCGACTAGCGTTTGGTTTGTATATTTTTAAGGGCTTACACGAGCTTATTAGGAGGAACTTTAAGCATGAAACTTATAGTTTAACAAGCATTGAATCGAGATGAACAGTAAAAATGGCATGTTATATACACGGATTCGAAAATAATTAATTGTTTTGAGGTCATGTCGAGACATATCAATAACAAATTTTATACTTAGAATAAATTTAACCCGGTTTGACTTTCATTTACTTTGGGTATCGAATAGACTTTAAATGGACATGCATATGTTATAATATGATGCATATGAGCTCCTAAGCCTACCATAAGGAGGCAACTAATGAATACGTGAAATAACTAAACGAATACGTGTATCAATGAATTAAAAGTGATACAGTCGAGTTAACTTAGTATTCATGCATGACAAGATTTGGAACATTAACATGGAAAGAAAATGAGTAAAGAAGACTTACAACACTTATGAAATGATATGTGATGCGTTCCAAAAACACACGTTAAAATATAAAATCGAGCTAGATATGACTTGAAAACTTGCTTGATCAGGAAACAAGGCTTGTGGTCCTCGTGGCTTAGTTAGGAAGGGTATGAAGACTGGGGGAAGTGCTTGAAATATTTTAGAGTGATGGAAAAGAAAATTGTATGGATCGTGTATATATATATAACAAGTATTGGTTTATTATATGGCAAATAACTATACACGTTTATTTTGTTATACTTTGCATGCATGGCTAATGTGAAATGGAACACGTATGGCATTTGAAATGGAAAACGTATGTGAAGTTTGAGATGGTACACGTATAACATTTTGAAATAGAACACATATGGCATTTGCAATTCACTTATGTCTTTGCATGAGATGTGGCTTATTTTAATACACATGCTTTTAATTTAAGATATAGTTCGATTCCGGTAATTACTAACGTTAAGTCCTTAAGTCGCGAAACTTAAAACTAGGTAACGTAAAAATATATCGTTTATAAAAATGTCAAAGTTTATTAATATACTCCAACTAAAAATATTAGACGTGTAACAAGTTTGACGGAGAGCGTATACGTTAATAAAATCTAATAGGGTTCAGTATTCGTATTACGTAAAGAGTATAATGTAAAACAAAAATAAAAATATCAAAGTGACAATAGTTCATATAAAATATATAGACTTATACAAATCTTGTGTTGGTCGTGAGTATAGTATAATAAAGAAAATTTTAAATTTCCTCGTAAAAATGGGCTTTGTTAGACGGGAAGTCGAGGTTATTATAAATTAACAAAGATTATCGTAACGGATTTTTGTAGGATCTTACAGAATGAAATTTTGATGCAAGTACTAAAAAAAAGTTGGATGCACAAATAAATTTTTGATACACAAAAAGTTGATTTACAAAATATTAATGCATAATCGTTTGTTCACAATTTATTGTCATCAAAATTATACATTTCTAGAAAAACTTTCTTCGAAACTGTTTTATCTACAAACATCCCCCTATCTTATGTAAATTTTTTTAAAAAATTTAAGAACTTTTTATCTTTTTAATCTATTTAGCGTTCCTCCCGAATAATTGTCTTTCTATTTTAACCCCACCCTATCCAGTATATATACATTCTAAAATTTTCAGAATTGATTCGTAAGAGTACTTTTAATAATAATAATAATAATAATAATAAACAATCTCACAATATCAGAGATTGGCTATAATTTTCGCATTCGTACTTGTGTCTATTTCTATTTTGTTAATATAAATATGTCATGTTTTGTTAAAGTAAGCAACTTTAACGTGTCTTTAAAATACTAGATGATTACTCGCGCATAGCGGCATTAATGTATATTAATGTCAATTTATGTGTGCAATTAACTTTTTATGCATATATAAATGTGGATTAAGTGAGAATTAAGAAAACTAGTGGTTTATTTTGTAATTAAGTATTTAAATATTTAATATATTACACTATGTTTTTAGGTAAATATATTTTATATCTAACAATATTACTTATTTTTAAAATTTTTAAAGTTTTTTTTCTTTTTTTTCTTTATATATAGCGTAGATAATGCGATGTGTGCAAACAAGTTCTAAACAAATAAAAGTTAACACAAACAAGTAATATGTACATAAAATATGTTCACCAGACCGCAAACAAAAAGTAATTGAAGGTAACATGAGGCCAATAGCGAGTTAAGCACTTCCAAAATGAGGCATTTTGTATTTACATTCATATTTTCCATATTATCTTCAAAATCATTTTTGGTTTACTAAGTTTTGATAATCAATATAACAGTCATCAGTATATATATATATATATATATATATATATATATATATATATATATATATATATATATATATATATATATATATATATAATATATATATATATATATATTTTTTAAGAGTTAATATCAAAAATGGTCCCTATACGCGTCCGGGTTTAACATTTTTAGTCCCTGAATGAAATCTTTTACGGATCTGCTATCTAATGTTGTGACCCATCACGGGTTTAGTCCCTTGACCATAATTTTTCCTAGGTTACAACAGAAAGGTCCGCGAAATAACCGCGTTGCTCGATCAGTGAAACCAGAGTGATGGTCTTCTGGGACGATATATTGGTAATGGATCCATAATTTTTCCTAGTTTGACCGTAACCTGGGTTAAGTTAGTGAATATTGAGGGCTAATTAAGTCTTTTCATACACTCAAATCACAGATTAACTTCATAACTTTAATTCACTAACTCAAAATCCACCAACTCAAAATCATCTTACCATCTTACCATCTTACCCAGAAATTCATCATACCATCTTACCCAGAAATACAATCCCATCCTCCTTTCACTACATGAAACAAGAATCGAAAGTAAAAGGATAAACAAATGATCTCAGCTTGTGTTTTATTTCAAAGCAAACAACCTTTTAAAAGGTAAACCAAACACAATCATCATAGATCCAAACCTAAACAAAAACAAACAAGATCTCAGATTTGGCTCTACATATTTATAGATCTTTAAAGATCTTGAGTGTATGACCATATCCATCATCGATCTATGAAGAGCATAGCTCTTTCTCTCAATTGGGGAAAACTATAGAAGCCCTAACATTTTTTTCTCTTTCATTATTGAATTTCTTCTGGATTTCTTCTTCTCCAATTAGCTTTCACCACCGGTTACGATGGTCTGACATCATCTTCATTTATAAGAACATATAGACAAGACTTTGTTGAGCGTCAATTTTTAATTGCTCTTAAGATTCCACTTTTTATAAGATAGATAAGTTATATTTATTAGCCAATATAAATCATTGTAACTTTAAGCTACAAAATGGTAGATTGTAATTTGTAATGTTTGTAACGAGACTAGGCAACTGATTTAATTGTTTTCATAAGTGTGGGATTCGTGAATTGGAATTGAAAAAATGAAGAATTAAAGATTGCACTGTGAACATGGCATGAAATAAATTTATTATCTGTAAAACTTGATGATTTCTGTTGCATACTTTTTAGATGAGGCATGACATGTTTTAATTATCTTGAAGATGCATGACTTGTTTTCCAAAACAAACTAAATATTAATGATCTTAGTATTGTTCTATATTCATTGTTTAATGCCTTGGTTTCTTCATTTTTTGGACTCTGTTGTATTGCAGGTATATAGGCTATATAAGTACTTCAGCAGATACACGAGGCCATGGGCATATGAAGATGAAACACTTCTTGATTTAGAATTGTTATATTATTGTGGATATTGTAGTTTTAGTGATCATGTTTGCTAAAAATGTGGTTTCACAACTTTGTAAAATGAGAGATTGAGAAATTGTAGTCGGAGTTGAATGATAATAAAATAATTAGTTACTAATAATGATGAGCTAGTGATTTTGAGTTAGTGTATTTCGTATAATTTGTGATTTTGAGTTACACTCTGTTCTCAAGTATGTTTTTAGAGTGAAATGGAAGTAAATGAAATGGAAGTAAAGAAAATGATGTGAGAGGAAGTAAATGTAGTGAAAATAATTGTGTTCTTAAGTTTGGAGTGAGAGGAAGTAAAGTAAAGTAAATGAAAGTAGGTGGTCCCATTTTATACTTTTTATATTTGTGAAATTACTATTATAACCTTGCTTTATAATAAATATACACTAAAGACAAAGGGTATTTTTGACATTAAACTCTTTTTATTTTTGTCTTATTCACTTTACTTCCTTTTCATCCCATAAATGGGATGAAAGTGTTAGAAGCAAAACACAAAAGACTTTACTCCCTTTTTCCATGCTTTACTTTCATTTACTTTTTAGCAAAAAACTTGAGAACACTGTTTTTTTTTGTTCCCACCCTTTCCCTTTACTTTCCAAACTAGAGAACACTGCGTTAGTGATTTTAAGTTGGTGGATTTTGAGTTAGTGAATTAAAGTTATGAAGTTTATTTGTGATTTGAGTGGAAAATGAAGGTGAAGATTGATAAGCATATGAAAACACCTAATTACCCCTCAATATTCACTAACTTAATCCAGGTTACGGTCAAACTAGGGGAATTTATGATCAAGGGACTAAACCCGTGATGGGTCGCAACATTAGGGAGCAAATCCGTGAAAAATTTCATTCAAAGACTAAAAGTGTTAAACCCGAAAGCGTATAGGGACCATTTTTTATATTAACTCTATATTTTAACATAGTATATTATTGTTTACTTGTAGCATTTCAAAAAATGAAAATAAGTAATTTTTTTCTTACTTATAATATATGTTTAGTAACGAATTTTTATACTCCCGCCGTCATATTTATTGTCTATATTTTCATTTCGGGTTGTTTTAAATTAATTGTCCAATTTCAGAAGAAAAAAAAAAAAGATAAGGAATTTAGTTCGAATTTACCATATTATTCTCACTTGAGGTTGTTATTACAAACATTAAAGAAGTTTTAAATAATTTGTTAAGAGGAAAACTATCATTTTGTAAAATGTAGAAAGAAAAAACTATAATGATAATGTTTTTTTTAAACTGTGTTTTTTTTGTCTGTGAACAATTATTTTGAGACGGGAAGTATGAAATAAAAAATTTGTTGTGTCGCTCTAAAAGAGTTGGAACATGGAAAAGGAAAGAAAATATAAACAAAAACAATGGGCCAACTCCCAAAAACTATGGGCGTCTCTATCACAAACTTGTCGTCATTTTGCATACAACCACTAACTTATTTCCAATAATTCCTTTAAAAATAGCTAATCTATATGCTTTATGTTGTCAGCACAGAAATTTGAGATTAGTTTTGTATTCTTAGTTTTCTTTCTTGACTTATACCATTATTAATATATTAAAAAGGCAGGAACGCTGCTACAATGCAGCTACAGTAATTTTTTTTTTCTCTTCGATAAGGAACGCCGCTACAGTGCAGCTAGAGTACTTTTTTTTTTTTTTTTTTTTTTTTTTGCTTCGATAAAATAAAATTTTGAAAAAAAAAAGTTTTTGAAAAAATATTTTCAAAAAACTTTATTTGAAAAATAAATTTTTTTATTAATTTTTTTTTGTACATTTTTTTTTCGGAAAAAATAATTTCGATAAAATAAAATTTTGAAAAAAAAAAAGTTTTAATAAAAAATTTATTTTCGAAAAGAAAAATTAATAAAAAATTTTATTTTCTTAAAAAAAACAAGTTTTAATAAAAAAATTAATTTCGAAAAGAAAAATTAATTTCGAAAAAAAATTAATTTTTCTAAAATAATAAATTTTTAAATTTTTAATATTTTCAAAAAAAAATATTTTTTCAAAAAAAACATTTTCAAAAAACTTTAAGAAAAAAAAATCTTATAAAAAAAAATTTCGAAAAAAAGTTATAGAAAAAAAATTATATCACGAAATAATTGTGAACCTACAAAACGTAAAACACACATCGTACAACAAAAAACAACTATCTGAACAACCCGCTGCAACGCGCGGGCTTCCATGCTTGACTTATACCATTGATTTTAAAGGGCGATAGTGTTATTTAATTTTTAAGTGACAAATGAATTTATGATTCATATTAAGATATAAATAGATATACATCTATTCAAAGAATTTCGATGATGATATGAGAGCGGTTGAATGCCCCAGTAACATTGCTTGAAATGTTTGTTTTTTCTTCTCAAAGGCAAAGGAATTTATTTTCCATTAAATGGTCATGTAACTAATTATGTGAATAACATTTTATGTTCAAATTATCCACCACATAACTGATTTTATTGCATAAGGTATGTTGTGGAGATCATTGGTTGTTGTTGGTAGTCGTTGGTTGTCAATACAATTGGCCAACTGATGTGTGTTGCGGAGAAGTCTATGGTTTCAACCACGGACTAGTTTTTCTTATTTCAAAAAGTTAATGCATGTAATGGCATATTTTAGGAAAAATAGCTAGCGATCACGATAGAAACATAGTAGCAAATATGAATAATGATAAATAAGAGGTAACTTAACACTACGTTAATGATAGAACAATGGTTATTTTAGGACCACTCCCAACGAATGTGTCGATTGTCCAACCGACACACGTCGGTTAACTGATACCGATTGAATTGGCATGTCACTTGTGCATCGGTTGGAGGTTCTTTGGTTTTGCAACGAGCAAGGGACGAGGAGGCGGGGGCCCATTTGACGGTTATTAAATGGTTATATTACTGTTTTATATACTATTATTTTATTCTTTTCTCTTATATTTTTACCCCTACAAATATAAACGTTATACCTTTTTCTATAACTACAAAAACAACTCATTATATACAATTCACTCAAAATTTATACAAGTTTTTACAAAAATGGCTAGAAAACACAACACTTTCTCAATCAAAATCTAGCGATTTCTTCATAATTAACTTAACAATCACATGCCTTCACTGGTCAATTCCTCGTCCACTCCTCAATCAAGCAACCTCTTGTCAAACAATATGGCTCTGGGGTTCACCGCTTTTCGTACCACTTGTCAATCCTTTTTCACAACCAATTTATCAACAAACCATTATTGCCCATTTCCGTCACACTACTCTCAATACCCGTCACCATACTCCCAAAACCAACACCAACCCCAAATCCAATCTCAATACCAAAATGTCGAAACACCATCTCATGTTGAAGTCGAAGAAGAAGGCGAGGTCAAGGTCGAGGCCAACTCGAAGCAATAAAGAAAGCAAACTAGATGGACCGATGAAGAGTGCAAGATATTGTCGGAACGGTGGGTTGGCGCTTCCAAAAATTTAGTCCAAGGAAATTCACAAACGAATGAATGTTTTTTAGGTACTGTAGCTACGGCTTACAACAAGTTAGTTGATGAAAAACATAGCATAAATCAACTAAGGGGAAAACGGAACAAAATACAAAAAGATGTCAAGACATTCGGGGCTGTCTACAAAAAGTATGATGACCCACGACAAATCCGTTTTCAACGCCGCCAAGCAGGACTTCAATCAACAAGTTAAAAGAAACTTTATGTACGAAGTATGTTGGCATGTACTTAAGGATTACCCGAAGTTTTGGTTTGAGGCCGATTTCATGAGCCAGAGACAGTTTTTTGACGACATCCATGCCCCAATAAATCTTGACGAAGACAAGGCTCCAATCAACCCAAACCCCAAGCCCAGCTCAAACCTGAACCTAAATATAAAAACGCTTTCCTGAGACGACCCGATTAGCCGACCACCATGTCGTGACACTAGTTGAAAGATTCAAAGGAATGCAAGTTCATCGGATGTGAATTCGTCGTGATATCCGAATGATGAAACCCATGAGCAGCTTGTGAAAACCGCGACAATTCAACAAGAAACCTTGAAGACTATTCAAGAGATGTCAAAGAAAAAGATAGTGTTCAAATCGTTCAAGTTTCTCTAAACGCCAATTCTCGATGTTTTAAGTAAAAAAGAAAGAAAAAGGTTCGAAAAAGCACTAGAAAATATGTGGCGACAGTATGGGGATGCGTTTTGTTCGGGGTCAGGATAAGACGAAGACGATGAGTAGTCTACCAATCTTAGTATTATTTCTATTAATGTAACGTTTTTTTTTTTTTTTTTTTTTTTTTTTTTATTATTATATTTTTTTTTATTAATGTAGTGTTTGTTTTAATTAATGAATGTTTTTATTATAAATGTGAGTTTTTTTTTTTTAATTATTGAGTTAATTAGAAAGAAAGAAAGTGACACAGAAAAGGAAACATCATCGTTGAGTGTGTCAGTTTGGAAAGTGCTAATGTGACACTGAGGTGATACTCGTAACACAAAAACTTTTTTTTAGAACGTCAACTAACTATCTCAAAATATACACACCACATATCATCTCACATATCCTAACAACCATTTTAATTGAAAAACTTCTCATATAACAAGAGATATTATTGAGAAAGAAGACATTTGGAACAACTATAACATAAATTGATGCGTCACGGATGAAAAGTGGTCTAAAACACTTTTTTCTTTAAAGAGACAATTAATATAAGGACTTACTACTGTTTACTGCTCTTTTCGTCTCATATTAAGTGTTCACTTTTAAAATGCACAAAGTTTTAGGAAATTTCACTAACTACACTCTCCACCAATAAAATATCATTTTTAGTTTTTTGCCCACTAAAATCTCATTGATTAGAATACAATATGAATACTTAATTTGGTACATCCCAAGATTTTGTTATGAACATTTAATATGTGACGGAAGTAGTACTATAATTGGATAGTTATGGTTCTAAATAAATTAACCACTGGCGTGCCATATTCATGCTATTATCTGGAATCTAAAGAATCATGTCTTGTTTCATTTTCAAACATGACGAGGATTGCATTATTGTTATTCTATTGTTATTCTATTGCTATGTAAAATTTACTAATTTAGAATTAAACTAGAAACTTTGAAGAAATAAACTAAATAAATCCATGGTTACTTGACTTAACTTTTAATAAAAACATATATAATCATGGGTTGCCTTAACTTTTAAGATTGTATCAAAATTCTTAACTAACTTATGTATAAGCAGATGAAACTTTTGCCCCAAAATATTATGGATGCTTGGTATAAACGAAGTATAAAGTTTTGTTGAGAAAATTTGTTTTGTTGAGTTTAACAATCTAACCATGGCAAAGAGAATGAGGCTACAAAAAAAAAATAGAGTAAAAGATAATATGGCTATACGGAAATATTTTTGGACTATCTGTAATGTTACATATCAAAACCTCATCAATCATCATTCACTAAGATTTTAGCGTTACATCGCCTTCTTTCTTCCTAATCACTAGTCAAATAGAGTCATATAGACTCGCGTAACATTCACTAGAGGTGAAAACGAGCCGAGCCGCTCGTGAAAAGCTCGGGATCGAATCGGTAAAAAGCTCGAACGAGCCGAGCCTAAACGAGCTCGAGCCCGAGCTCGAGCCTAAGTTTGGGCTCATTTAATAATCGAGCTCGAGCTCGAGCTCTATAAAAAAAGCTCGAATAGGCTCGCGAGCCTAAACGAGCCCTAGAAATATATACGTATATATATTGTCTATACGTATAAACGAGCTTAAAAGTAGTAAACGAGCTCGAGCCTTATGTAATTAACGAGCCGAGCTCCATTTTAACTTTGTTTTCTTTAAAAATCATACAAATTAGTCGAGCCCGAGCTCGAGCTCGAGCTTGTGAAAATTTTCACGAGCCGAGCTCGAGCTCAAATATTAGGCTCGAAACAAGCTCGAGCTCGAGCTCGAGCTTTCTAGAATATAAACGAGCCGAGCTCGAGCTCTGGCAGGCTCGGGCTCGGCTCGGCTCGTTTCCACCCCTACGCGTAACATTCACTAACTAGTTACTTATACCGATATTTATTTGCTTAAAAAAAAAACATCATAAATATTCACACATTCATTTCCTTTTCAGCTCGGTCATCACCGTAGTGCAAAATCCACATTTCCACACGTGAGTTTGAGAGGGATGTAATGGGGTGGGGCGCGAGCAAGAGCCTCTCACGCGTGAGACATGATCCCGTTATACCGGCCCAACGTGATAATCTTTTTTTTCGACCAACTATTCTTGTAATCTTAAAGTCGATATACATGCGAAAGAATATCATATTCGTTATGTGAAATTGTTAAGAGTTGTTTTTGGACAAAATTACATAGTTTTACATGGCTTTCTAGCCGGTTTATTTCATAACCAAAAAACTTTACAGTTAATCTTTCAAAACTGATATCAGCTTTATTGAATTAACTTTTGGATTTACATAAGTTGGAAGGCAAACATGCAATAAGTTGCGTCATTAGCTCTTTTTGGATTGCAAAACTAATTCGTTTAAAAACCACATCTGTGGATCTAGGTATCATAACATTACTATGCATAAGCCGTTGGACTCTATTGAGGAACTCCACTGTCTCAGGTGGAATAAAACTAAAAGTATCAAACGCGAAAGGAATAACCAAGTTGACTGTTCTTGGTAATTTTGTTTCAGAAACTTAGGCTGTGTTTGATACATGCTGAATGGAATGGTTCAGCACTTAGTGCTGAATCGGTCAGCATTCCGGGTGTTTGATTTGTGCTTCTGAACGCTGAATGCTGAATCATTCCGACTGAATCATTCCACTTATAAGTTGATGCTGAATCATTCCGATTGTTACCTTTTGTTATAAGTTGCTACTGAAGAACGTTGTAACAATTTTGTTATGCCCGTTTCTTTCATTCGGTTGCAAGACAAACACAAGTAACATAAACTAATGATAAAAATGGTAATTTTTTATCATTCAGATAAGTCATTCAGAACCGATATCAAACATACAATTTTCATTCAGAACCAAGTCATTCAGAGCCTTTGAACCATTCAGATTTCAGAATCATTCAGCACTAAATCATTCTGTGTTATCAAACACAACCTTAGTGAATTTTTAAAGCAGATTGATATTTTAGAAAGTCAAAATGTTGAATAATATCTACTAGTATATTTTACGCATTCAAAGGCAACCAAAATATCAAAAAAGTTACACCAACGATTTATCTATATTTTAAAGCACATTTGTCCATTCAAATATCGATTTGGTTTTGTTCTTTCCTGAAAGATATCAATTTGGTTTCATCTTTCATGCCAACATTTTAATGAATAATTATGCCAATATTTTAACGAACGAAATTTAATATTATTATTTTTAGGTTAGTGATCTTATTATTTATCATATTACTCTCTCCGTCTCAATTTTATTGTCACTTATTTCTTTTCTGGACGCCCTAAAATTATTGTCACATACCCAAAATAGAAAGTGAATAGATAGTGGAGTTTGGTAAAGTTTACTATATTACCCTTGGTTGAAATTAATATTGCAAACTTTAAAGAAGTGTTAATTAATTGGTTAAGGGTAAACTTGTCATTTGGCAAAAAAGTAAGAGAGAGAAAGTAGTGATAGTGACATTTTTCTAAAATAATGTGTTTTTTGTCGGGTGACAATAATTTTGAGACGGAAGGAGTACTAGCACGTGTCAATATATTCTAATTGTTGATCAAGAGAGTGATTTCTTAATAACAATATAGATGATTGACACATAAATTGTAAGAGTTAAATAGGTTAATAGGTTCAAGATATATATTATTTCTCATTAAAAAGGTATAAAAAATGGCTTAAACTTGTAACAACATTTTGTTAGTTATAGCATATAAACTTAGATTTAAGATCATTTGAGGACCAAACTTTTTTTACGACTAATCTCCACCCTCCATCTTTATTTGATCTAATGGATGAGATTAATCCCAACAATTTAAAAAACCCACTTTCATCATTTTTTTTCAAATATTAATATCTTTCAAACCGTTAATCGTTAAGCGAAAAAAAATATGCCGTTACGACGAGCATTTAATTATCTTTCTATAGATAGGCAATTTGGTATATTTTCGACAATTTTTTTTTTCATTTTTTTACGTTTTTTTTCGTGGCCGAAAAAATCATATATGATATATCATATATGATATTACATATCATATATGATATATATGATATATCATATATGATATATCATATATGATATTACATATCATATATGATATTATATGTAATATCATATATGATATATGATATATATCATATATGATATGTAATATCATATATGATTTTTTCGGCTACGAAAAAAAAGGTGAAAAAAATGAATTTTTTTTTTTTTTGTCGAAAGTATATCAAAATGCCCGTCTATAGAAAGATAATTAAATGTTTGTCGCGATGGTGTAATTATTTTCGCTTAACGATTAACGGTTTAAGAGATATTTAAATTATAAAAAATGGGTGAAATATTAAATGCTTTTAATCTCAACCATTGATTTCTTTTTAGATGGATGGTGGGGATGAGTCCCTTGGTATGTGAGGAATTTTTGGTTTCTAAAATAACTCAACTCATAAACTTATCTCTTCATGAACTAACAAACTAATGCCAGATAAATTTAATTACAAAATTAGTCTTATTTATATATTTACCGATCATTATTCAGCTATAAGAAAAGAAAATTTTCTCAAGTATTAGTTCTAAAAAATTCAGGTGTGCACTATATATTATCTACTTGTCTTAGATAACTCTTCCTTAGAGAATACAACTAATCTAGATTCATTAATCCTAAATCGAGCTTTCTCTCAATTAAAAGAACAAAAATTGACCTCTTCTTCATTCGCAAAACTATGATCCCACATTTTTATACGTCACTTTGAGCAATTTAAGACATTTCTATCATCCATTATGCTACACGATAGTCGAATGCTTTCTATATAGTATTTTAATTTCATTATCTAAGAGACTTATTTTTTTATAATGCTAGATTTAATAACATATCTTTTCCATAATTGTAGAGAAAAAGTTTCAAGCCTAAAAAGAAAACTTGAATCCACATAATAAAGTCAATAGACGTTACCATAGCGTGTAATAACCCAAGCCACGTGGGCCACACACTCGCTATCCTACGCACGGATATCATCGCCATATGTGGGTCCCAATCTACCACATGCCGTTCGATGTCACAACTTATATTAGGAAAAAAAAAATTAATAATAATAAAAATAATAAATAAAATAAAATAAAATAATAATTAAAAAAAATAGTAAATTGCATAAATCGTCTCTAAAGTTTGAAGAATTTCCATGTTCGTCCTAAACATTTTGAAACTGCAAAGCCCGTCCCTGCCGCAGACCTTTTGGCTATGTATCGTCCCAAATCAGGAACAACATATGCCCTAAAGGTTGCCACAGGGACGGTATATGCCCAGGGACGATATATGCCCCAAAGGTTTGCCACATGGACGGTCTTTGTAGTTTCGAAATATCTGGGACAAAACATGCAAATTCACCAAACTTTAGGGCCAATTTATGCAATTTACTCTTAAAAAAATATTAAACTTTTTAATAAAATGACAATAATACCCCCAAACTCTTTCTATAAATTTCATCACCTCCTATGATCACTCTCTCATATTTCATATCCTCCGTTACATTTCATAGAAAAAAAACTCATATCTAGTTTTGTGAATTGTGAAAGCTTTGTTATTTGAAGATGTTGGGTGTGTTTAGTGGCTCAATAGTTTCGCCACCCGAAGAACTGGTGGCGGCTGGAAGTAGGACACCGTCTCCCAAGAGCACGGCTAAGGCGTTGGTTAACAAGTTCGTGTCAAACAACGCCTCAGCCGTAGCCATGCAGATTGGAGACGATGTCCAGCTAGCTTATACCCACCAGAACGAGTCCCTCACACAGCCAAGGTAAAAAAATCTGACTTTTACATAAGATCTATGTGAATATGTGATCATGCTTATGTTGAAGACAGATTTTTGTAACTTATTTTTTACGGTATATTAGATGTTTCATGACTTAGGATTAGTTACGTGTGGAATAATTGATGCTAGTATACCTTGTACCTGTAAACAAGGGTATATTTAATTTAATTTAATATTGTTGTACAATACAGTTGTGTGATACTGTGAGTATCTCTTGCCATATGTTTAGCTTTTTACTGCCACGTATTGTAATTTACATGACGTATAATAAAGTAGTAACTACGTAGTAAGAATAGTTTATCGTTTTTATCGCCAATATTGACATAGTTCATGTCGGTTGTGTTATTTATTGCGGTATGATGTTAACTTGAAAATTATAAAATTCGTATATAGTTAATCTCTACAACAAACGGTAAGTAAAAGTTATTTGCATCAAACTTGATCAGGAACGGAATAAGACCAAATATAACAGGATGCGCAAATTTTCTGGAACGGTAAAATAGAAACACATTTTGATGTACCAAGCGCATTTAAAATATATTTAGAAAAAATTAATGTTATTTTTTAAAATTAACACTACATCGAAAAATCTATATAGGTCTCGGGCACCCGTGGGAACCCTCTGGTTCCGTACCTGTGTATGATGCTCAACAAATAAAAATAAAAAACTTATTTCTGAAGAACAACAATAAGTCTCTAGAATATGCTATGTTTTTTTGTGGTCTAGCTTTTTCTTTACTAGAAGGATGTGGAATTGGCTATAGTATTTATTCTGCAAGAAATAAGAATCTCACAAGTTACGTGTAACTTTTACCATAACTCTTGTTAAATACGCTTAAAGTAGTAATGTTACTATTATGAGCTAGGATAAAAAGATAAGTATGAGCTAGGATAATATATACTATTAATAACTTTTACAAAGGTTAATTCGAGTATATAGAATCCATCCATTGAAAGCAAGATTATGTGAAGTATGGCTAGTAATATTGAGTGATGATGACATGATAATGGTTCTCTATTCATTTCAATTATTCTATGTGAGACTTGTAAATTACTCCTATCAATCACTATAAAAATAGTAGAAATGGCATTTACCTACTCTTTTGCTGTTAAAAGACTAGACATTGATCAATAATTCTTCAAAGGGAATATAAAAATGGACCTCCATTATCTTAGCTTATCCCCTCTCTTTGATCCATAGTGTCTTGTTGGTAAAGATTATCAAACAGGATACTGTGTTTTTGTTTTTAGTTACATGCGCTAGATATTCTTTCTCAATCATATGAGTATGATCCAGTGATTTTTGTATTATCATCGTTAAATTCGAATGTTTTCACAAGATGTTACATATCAAATCTAACTAAATACGCATTTTGGGATGGTTGGGGAAAGAGTCGGAAATGGTTATACGGATATATGTCATGTGCATGTGAGTCAAAGACTTGCCTCCTCTGGTAGCCATTTATCCGCTACTCACCGAGACATACATATTAGTTGTAACATAAGACTAAGTCGAGTTTAAGCTTGATGTACTTGATACAAAACTTGAGACGTGTTTCGACCATTTAAAAATGGAACCGATATGGTAAACTAAGTTAAACTACAACGACTAACGATTAGCTTCAGAGCATTAGCATTCGCCCGAATTCATAGCGTTAGTTAGCTTTTCCTGACTCGGTAGCCTACATATGACCGACAATATTTTGCCTTTTTTTCTTTTTTTCTTTTGATTAATTATTGGTTTTTATCCTCGTTAGCCCTGCACCACACGCAACTACAATCTTTACCCATCTTTAGGGTTATCCAAAATTCAAGAAGACTCTAGTAATTTATATCCATTTTTTTTTTGTAACAAATTTGTTGTTAATAATTGACCTATTCAAATTTTATACCAGACAACCTCATTAGTAATTGTCACTCATCCTATTTATTTTTTTGTAAGCTTGACTTGTATGGCCCATTAAAGTTGATTGTTACTTGTCAAAACAGAAAAGATTAAATTATCTATCTACTTTGCTTTAAATGGTTCTTGATTTAATCTTATCACCACCAACTTTTGTATGGTAATATGTCATTATTTAAGCATCTTAACTATTAACCTAGTACTAAATCTATAATTAAACATGGTAGATCTTTTGCGGTCAAAGACGAGATCTTTTGCTTATTCGAAGGAGCGCTAGACAACTTGGGTAGTTTGAAACAACAATATGGACTTTCCAAGTCGGCCAATGAGGTCGTTTTGGTCATTGAGGCTTACAAGGCTCTTCGTGATCGCGCACCTTATCCTATGAACCAAGTTGTGGGTCACCTTGATGGAAATTTTGCCTTTGTTGTCTTTGACAAATCAACCTCTACTTTATTTGTGGCCACAGTAAGTCATATTTTCATAATTATTACTTACCTAAGTTTTACTTGGTTACTTAAAGATGCGATTAAACTTTATGATTTGTTTAATAAAAAGCGGTGTTGGTGATGATAATGACAGGATCAACATGGTAAGGTTCCTTTGTATTGGGGAATCACAGCCGATGGGTGCGTTGCATTTGCAAACGATGCTGATTTGCTTAAAGGTGCTTGTGGCAAGTCACTTGCTTCGTTCCCTCAAGGTTCGCTTCTATCCATTTTTGTCTCGTTTTTTCATATGCGGGTTGGGTTGACATGAAAACATTTTCATCTATAACTTAAATTATTTTGTGAATAATCATCATGTTACATATTAATTAGTTTATAAATAACCCGACTTATTAGGTTCTATGCACATTTGGATGATTTTCGACCCGTTTCACCATTTTCCTTTTAGCTTAGTTTTTGTATATCCAATTTGAGTCGTTAGTGGTTAAACATAACTAGATAGATCAACAAATTCATGAGTATATTGTCACCATATTTTTTCATGATTTATAAAACGTGCTCGATGATATGCAGGATGCTTCTACTCCACGGCAGTTGGAGGGCTAAGATGTTACGAAAATCCTAAGAACAAGATCACAGCCGTTCCTGCAACTGAGGAAGAGATATGGGGAGCAAAATTCATGGTAACATAAAAAAAACTCATCCACTAAAAATGCGTAATTATTGCTTATTCGTGGTCGTTTTCGTGACTATTTTTGTGGTTTCTAGCGTATATCATATGGTCCCAAATATTAAACTCCATTATTTCAATAGCTTAGGTATATGTTACCATCAAGTGTCGAGCAAAATGTGACATTTTTGATGATATTTTTGTCAGGTCGAAGGCCCATCGGTTATCACAGCCTCAGAGTAAGCATATCACTTTTGACCCGTCACTGTATGGATTGTTGCTTGATCCACAACTTTTTATCCAATAATCGCTATCTCCAGTTCTCCACAACAACAACATGAGATCCCGTCTTACTAGATCAACATCTTTAGTAAGACGATAAATAGATGTTTGTTTCCTTTTTATGGTTCTTAGAGTCTGAGGTTGTAGTTTTCGATTCGTATGTTGGTTTATGTACATAAAAATGTTGCTTGTGTAATAAAGTTTGGGTAGACGTGAAATGTATAATCTATGGTTGTGGTCTATTTGCCATGCTTTGAGAACTTAATTCTAAACTTAGTATCTTTGATGGTGTATAATACTAAAAGACCATCTTCTTTTTAATCTCCCACTATTGTGATAAATCCAAAACACAATTGTTAATGTTAAAAATCACTTTCACAAGTTTATACCTTCTTTTAAATTGTAATGGTTGTTTCCACTTTTTATATCCAATGGTTTTGCTAATGTTAAAAAGCAAGTTCCAATAATGTATGGGGGGTTGTTTTCAGATACAAAGGATATATGTCTTTGATAGTTATGGCCTTCCATAATTGATGATAAGAACTTTATAATTGTTATGTGATGGATATTCATGTAGTTATTAAGGTCAACATCATCAAATATCAACTGGGACTATTTTCACGGCAAATTTAGAAAAATAAATATGTAATAAATCAAGTCTTGGGTACTAGTAGTCTTTAAAAAAAACTCTATTCACAAATTTAGAAAAATAAATATTCAAGTCTTGGGAACACTCTTAACAAAAAGTGCGTCAAACTGTCAATATGGGAGTTGGGACGGTGGGTCAAACTTTGATGGACCATGCATATACTTAATGGGCTAAATAGAGGCCATGTGATAAGCGACTATTTCAGCCCACCACAGCAAGTCAAAAAGTTAATTCAATTAAGGGTGTTCATCGGTTCGGTTATCAGGTTGTTCAGTTTATTCGGTTCGGTTAGTTTGATAAAAAAAAATTCTAGGTCAAACCGAAAACCGAACCGAACCGAACTAGAATTCAACCGAACCGAACCGAAAACCGAATTTGAATTCAGTTTGGTTTTCAAGTTGACCCGAATAACCCGCATTACACCACTATATTTTTTAAAAACTTTAATTATATAGATTTTTGGCAAATAAAATTATTCAAGCATAAAAAGTAATTTATTAGGATAAATTTTAATGGTCTTTTGTATATATAAATATATAAAAAGTATATATATTTACGTAAATTCGGTTTTCGGTTCAGATAGCCAAAAGCATATCCAAACCGAAAACCGAATTTTTAGTTCGGTTCAGTTCAGTTTTGGCAAATTCGGTTGGTTATAAGTTCGGTTCAGTTTCGGTTTTCGGTTTATTCGGTTATTACCCGATGCACACCCCTACTCCCAAATTCAATAGACAATATTCTTAGAGCACATATTTCATAGGAATCCTATTTATCCATATGTTAGTTAGAGTGATTGGTGTGGACGGAAAGAATAATACGTCAACAACTAAAACCCCCTCCTCAGGAAAAAAAAAAAACCCAATAACATTTTATAGGTTCCACAAAATATCCCACCAAAAATAACCACCCACTCACAAAAAAAAAAAAAAAAAAAAAGGCGTGTGTGATTGCCTTGGCTAAAAATGACCAATGGCACATGAATGGCTAAAGGGGTGGTGTAGGATGGCTAACGCGTAGTTGGTACTCCCACACCGAGCACTCTTACTACAAAGTTTTGGGTGTTATGACTAGTTTACCATTATTCTTTGTATCTTTATGATCGATAAGTGTTGATAGAGGTTAACAAATATCATAAACTAAATGCATAATATAATCTAGTTTATGATATTTCTTTTGAACAGAAGCATCAAAACCATCAGATATACGTACAATTGTCCGCCTGTCCACAATGTGTTTATATATCCACGTGTTTACGTGCTAGGAAATGATTTAAGCGTTGGAGTCATTGTGTAACCAACTTTGGAATCTGATTGATGATCCAATATTTCCCAGCCAAATTTGTGCTAATGTGGTGACATTTGGCATACATTATATGAAATTAAATCTTGGATTCAGACCTTGGGAACAAATACGTACATGGTGCTTGTTTGGTCAAGTTTCTGATATTTAAGAAGTATTTGTAAAACCTCTTTGGTTATCATAGTTATTGTTTTATATATGAAGAGTGTGTTGGGATATGTCCATATCTAAAATTCCAACAGAGTGATACCTTTCTTAAACTGTTTTCTTCACCCAATCATGTAAACCGAAAATATCAATCCAAATATTGCTCATCTTATATGGTTTTGATGCTTTTGCTCAAAAGAAATACTCTGTGTAATTCATATCGCTTATTTATATACATATATCTAAAGTTGTGTAATCCTTATCGACTGAATAATAAGTTTGAGTACAATATAAATAAAGCTAAATGATCAAACGGGTTTGGCCGAATACAAATAATGCTAACACTAAATACTAGTCCATTAACAATTTCATCATGTATAATCGGTCAATCGTTTAGCACCTTCCAAAACATAAAAAACGATTTTACACCCAACACTTAGTTTTACTCACCATTTTAGCAAGGCTCCATATAATCATCAGAAAAAAAAAAAAAAAAAAAAAAAAAAAAAAAAAAAAAAAAAAACAAACTTGTAAATCTGAAGTTAAAAAATGACTACCCAACAATTAATGTAGTTTATGTAAGAACTGAATTAAACCCCTACACTCGAATCCTTCTAGTTTCTGTTCCTCTCTTGATCGCTTTCGTGCAAACAAAATTGAGAGATATCTACGAAAATAGAAATTCTTAGGCCATCTCGGAGATTATGAAATTCGGAAGTTTATATGTGACAATTTGAACCTATCTATGGATATACAAATAAATCTATAAGGGGGGAGGGAGTGGTCACTTCTTCCCCAAACTTCCCCAAATTGCCACCTCATCATCATCCAATAAAAACCCTCCAACTCATTTCACCCCAATCCTTCCCCAAACTTCCCCAAAATGGTGGCAATGGTCCCCAAACAACCCCAAATCCCACATTTTCCACATCACATTTTTTTTCCCATTTATTTTTAATACATAAACTATTTTAAAAATAAAACACATAACATGTAATTAAAAAAAAAAAAAAATCGTACAATACTTAAAAAAAAAAACACAACTTAAAAAAAACACAACTTAAAATTAAAAAGAGTACATGTTACAATACTTAAAAAAAAAACACAACTTAAAATCTGTAGGAAATAACCATCTTGATTGTGTGGTTGATTCGGGTGGTCTTGGTTCATGGAAGATTAGATCCATGGTGAATTTTTAGAGAGAAGTTAGAGAGAGAGGGAGACTCTTGTTGAGAGAAAATCTGTAAATTAGATTCAATGTGTGAAGAGTTCCAACCCTTCCCAAGTGTGGGAAGGGGTTTATATACTTACTACTATTTGGTGCCCCTAGTGGGCTGTGGAGTGAGCTGACAGTGGGGAAAGCCCCGACCCACTCCACAAATATAAATACGACTAAGCTAATACTAATATTACTAATAATACTAAACAAATATATATAAGCCTACGAGCTATATAAATGCTAATTAGATGCTCGGGGTGACCGAACCTTCATATGAATATTTATATTCCTAACAATCTCCCCCTAAGGGAGGTCACCCCGGAAATAATAACTTGAATTCTAGCATTTTGTCTTCTGAACTTGTCTTTATAGCTCGTAGTCTTTGATTCTTCAAAGTCTTGTATCTTTGTGCATTCAGCAGTGTTCGTTAGATGACTGTTTGATTGTCTTGGATGATCTTTGAGTATTCTTCGACTTTATCATCCAACATTTGTTTCCAAGTCATCTTTCAGCAGTATGTTTCCATGTGATGTGTTATTCTTTGAGCCGACATGCTCACACTATTTGGTGTCATGATCTTTAGCATCAGAGTTTGCGGAAGCCGTGTAAAAGGTCTTTTAGGTTGATCATGACATTCTTGAGTTACAATGATGATGTAGTGTGAACATGTGGTAGAGGATTGGCATCTTTATTGCAACCAGCTACAACCGCATTCAGCTGCAACTTCAATCAGCTACAACCGCAAACAGCTGCAACAGCAATCAGCTACAATCGCCAGAAGTTCCTGCATACGACAGTTAGCAATAGAACATCCGGTACTTACAGGTTCGGACTTCGAGATTGTTAACAGCATAGTGTGAAAACTCTCTCTAATCCTTACCAAGACCGTTCCTAATCGAAAACCCACAGAGGGCTTTTTAAGATCGAACCGTAGCACATCAACGATTAGGTGAGTCACTGGAGATCACTCCACGACTGTAGACCGTTAGAAACTGTCGTGACCACTAAGCGTAATCCATAAAGAATTACCGAAGTGACCTACTTTCAGGGCTGCTTGATGTTGACCCTGGCAGGAATTTCCATTCAATCATTGAGAATTACATATGTAAATTCCCTCATAAATGTTCTGGCAGATTGCTAAGATCTGCGTAGGACTCTTAAGTTTACAACTGGTGTCCTTAATGTTGAACACCCAGTGTAGAAGTAATTCGTGTTCCTATGAGATCTTTTTATGCATCTCGTGGCTCTAGACTCTATAGTGCGTTTTGATTTAGTGAGCGGAGGCTGGAGAGAACTGCCACCTATTCAATATCATCTAACTCGGAGTGAGAGAGACGATAGGAATGTATTGAACTCCGTGACAATTGAAACAAGAATCCTTTGAGGGACCTTGAGTGGCTAGGGAGGGTTGTGCAGCGTATCACTGGGTCCATGATACTTTGTCTTCAATGCCAGCAATCAACTAAGTGATTCTGACAGCATATGTATTGACCCGGTTTCTGCCTAAGTTGTAAGGAGGGCTATTTCTTTTCACCCTTTATCTTTACAATTCTTTTTCATTCTTCAACCCCTTCAGTGCTTACCGAGACTTCATAACTAACACCTTGTTGGGTTTATTCCAGTGTTAGCTCCATCTCAGTCGGCACTATTCCCTCATTCACTTTTCTCCTTTTTAATCATACCTAAGGACTTCTACACTAACTAGTGGATTGTCCCTGGGTAGATCCCTCCGGCTCTGGCGGGATCGTGGGAACTTGAGCCTAACCTAACCATCCTTATAACTCCATACTTTAATTAAAATGGTCGGTCTTTGGTGTACTTCCACGATTGCCATAAACCAAATCTTTGAAAAATCTCTCAAAGTGTTCATGATTCTGAAACACAATTTTTGCAAACACTTGAGAGTTTTATATTTTTCAAATGCTCCCCCTCAACATGTGCTCGGTAGATTGTTTTATAAATTTGCACATGTCAGGTGAAGCTCGCACTTTTGAATTGATTGATTTTCCAAGAACATGATCATCGCGAGACACGCTTACATCACTAGTAAACTAGCTTGAAATTATTACCCGTCCAGATCACATTCAAGGAAGATCGCTCGAAATCGGTACATTCTACTCAGACACGTCCTTTGCGAGACACGCTTACATCACCAGATAAACTGGCTTGAAATTATTACCCGTCCAGGACATGTCCTTTCGACTACTGACTTTAGCTATCGTCAATTCATTGGTGAAGTCTGAGCCTTGCTCACATAAGATGCATGCCAAATCCTTTGCTCCCCCTCAATAAGTGCATTGGTATACAAAAGAGTTTAGCACTTACTGGAGAGCTTACTTTCACATTCAAAACATTTTGCTCCCCCTCAATATGTGCCTTGGTATACAAAAGAGTTTAGCACATATGGGAGAGCTTACACTTAACTCCAAAACATCACATTTTCATCAGGTTTCATATTTAAATCACATTCTCTCCCCCGATCAAAAATTTCAAACCTTTTGAGATTTGTGATCCCAATTGATTTAAATAATTTAGAAAAACATGGGAGAAAATGTGGTCAGGTTTAACATGTTCTGATGATGAAACATACTTTGCTCCCCCTTAATCTAAGAGGGAGATTCACTGCTCATTTAGCACAAATTGATTATTATGACACAAATGATATTGACCTTTTTGCTCAATTGATGTAATCACCCACTTTTCTGAGTGAGTCAGTGGTCAACATCGATTATCCATCCACCAACAAATCTTCTCAAGTATTGTCGATCCCCTCTTGGCGAGATCCGAGTAAGTACTTCTTTGTTGAAATGATGGTGGTGGAGGTGAAGGTGGTGTTGTTGTTGTTGCTGAAGTTGTTGTTGAGGTGAATTTCGAGCCAATCAATAGAGTTTGAACGTCTGATCAAATGGTTAGAATGGGAACTGGTACATTCATTTTGGCTATGGAATCTGCATAAGAATATCAACACAGATATACATACATACAGATACACTATTCCTAGATAGCTACCCTTCAGCAGCTTGCCACATTATAATACCAAGTTCATCTTAAAATCAAACCCCAATCAGGAACTACGTCAAACCACTATCTAGCATGAAGAGCAAATAGCAATCATGAACATGGCAATTCACACAGATTTCAATATTTAATTCAGGATCTTAGGAACATGATTCTAACATAATAGCAATCTACCTAAGCGAATCCTGAGAACATATGCACAATATCAACAACCATTAAGCAGCAGAGACAAACAACATTTGAAACTCATTCATTTAGATCATACAAATGTCAGTGGAGTATTCAAAAGCATCAAACACAACTGGTTTTCTAACTTCTTTTAGGTTTTGAGTCTTAAAGCATTTTGGGGATTATACGAGGATTCCAAAGTAACACAAATGAACCTTCTAGATACATAAAGCTAGGAAACTATAAGCAAATTGCACATAATGTCCTAAACTTTCTAGCAACTAACACACTTGGTCATTTGATATATTTAAGCAAGATCCTCTTCAACTAATTCCCCATTAACTACAAAACCATTTCTAACAAGTATGATTTAACCAATAAATCCGTTTGATGATATAAAATTTGAATTCACTCTCCCCCTCAATCAATGACCCGTATTCTAGTTGAACCTCAACTAAAATCACGCTTAACCCCACAACTCATCAAACAAGAACTGTCATGAGGTTTTATAGTCGTTGATTGAGTGACAAATTTTATGCACAATCCAAGTATAAACAAATTTCATACAACACATATTCACCAAGTGTCTCACAAATAATTTTCAAAAGAATCATAGAATGAAAACTATTTGTATGCAAAGAAGACTTCTCTTCTTTTTCAAGAAATGATGCACTGAAACGTACATCAGATCGAAGAAACATGGATATAAAGTAATCCATGCCCAGGTGAACATCACCCAGTTGGAGGAACAGCCGTCTTTTTGGCGACGTGCTTTCCCCAGATTGAAGCGCGGGTTGCTATCTAAAGTAATAGCAAGCCATTTAGACATGTTTTAAGAATCCATTTTAACTTCTGCTCGAGCTTCATTTAAAGACCCGTGCCATTATTGAATGACATTTCTAAGTCCGTAAATGTTATCGATAAACAGAAGACATGCCTAGGTGAAACTATTTTTGGTATTTTCTAATTTTTTTTTTTTTAATTTTTATGGGTTTTTTCTGATTTTAAGTTTCTCTATTTACAATTAGCAAGATTTCTATAAATCTATTTACAAGAAGGTATAAAATATGAATAAGTATATATGTACAAGGATACGAACCAGAAACCATTACTCCTCAGCATTCTGAATCTTTTCCGCATTCATCACTTGACTTGCTGAAGAGCAATGTGAGCACTTTCAATCAGGGAATGATTCTGGCTTTTCACTCTCCCCTAATTAGTGCTCTCCCCCAATCTGACAACCTCTGACGATCACCCATAATAGGAAGAAGACTTTGGATGAACGCCCGGAATATGAAGAAGTCTTTTGATAACCAAATACATGCCGTCTTTAATCTTCTAACACTCCCGTCCTAGAGTGACTTCGTCAAAAACCTTAGGCAACTTTTCGGTAGTTTAAGTTGAGCCTCAACTGAAATCTAGCTTAACCTCACAACTCATCAAACAAGAACTGTCATGAGGTTAAATTAACATCAAGTTGGACTTAACCTTAAACTACGGAACAACTTGAACCTAACTTAACTCCACAACTCATCAAACAAGAACTGTCATGGGATTAAGTTAAATATCAAGTTGTAAGAAAAGAGCACAACATTCTTGAATTTAGAGAAGACTGAAGACTCGACCTTCTTCAAGATTGCCCAATGTGGAGGAACAGAATACCAATCATCTTCATCTCACCCAATGCCTTCCAGTAACCTTACATGTAACCCATCAGCCCGCAGCATACACATAAGATGATAACTCCCAACAGAGAACGTAGAATAGACTGACGACTCGACCTTCTTCAGTCTTTAGGATAACACCAAAGTAACAAGTTGAACCACTGATCATCTATAGTATGTATCCATCCTTGGATATTAAGCCCTGATCACGTGAACCTGTTGTGCGTCCTTGATGTACACATTCTCTCTCCCCTGATGGTTACGATTAATCAGCCCATGACGTAACAGTGAAACATAAATACCAAGGTAACAAGTTGAACCACTGATCATCTCTGCGGTTCTCAACACCGGAATATATGATTAAGCCCAATCATGTGAACCTGTTGTGCGTCCTTGGTGTACACATTTCTCTCCCCCATGATGGTTACGATTAATCGGAATCATCATCATGATGTGTACATGTAGCCTGATGACTTGTACTTGAAGCATTGACTAGAAACCCATTGTTGCTGATTAGACCAACCCGTGAGACTATGTAGATTAGCATTCCATGACCATGTTCTTCAACACCTTGATAGACGGAAGAAGTAGTGTTGGAGAAACATGGTTTGCACGACTCCTGAACTGACGTATTCAGGAGTCGTATGACCATTTCTCAATCATCAACCAACATGTAGATTAATATTCACCCTTTCCCCCCCTCAAAAATTGCATATACCTTCCAACTGCAATTTTTGATGATTGAACTAGTGAATATGAATACCATCAACGGTAAGTAGCTCCACTTGACGGTTCTTGAAGACTAACATGTTGTTTATTCACCCTTTCCCCCCCTCAAAAATTGCATATGCCTGTCAACTGCAATTTTTGGTTGAACAAGTGAATAAGAATATACTCCAATGTGCGCCGATCCACTTTAAGACTGAATGAGCACGGAAAGAGCATGAATCTTGTTGATGAGAATGGCCATTAATAAGAAGACTCCTCTTCTTTTAAAGATAAAGTGCACTCAAGCGTACACTTTTCTTTTCTTTGAAGAACGAGGCCTGAACTGAGGTATTCAGACGTCATTTGATGAAGAACGAGGCCTGCACTGAAGTGTACAGACGTCATTATCTCTCTCTTTACTTCTTCTCTCATCTAACTCGTTACCAACCCCATTATCATTCTGTCGGCTTGATGTCGTGACCACTGATGGAGAAAACCCAATATGATGAACTTGATACTGAAGTAATATAACCCGAACTTGTGACTTAAACTTGTACTAATGCGTGACAAAGAGCGGTGTAGAGACTTCGTGCAACATCGAATCCCTAAGTACTCTATACTCTTCAACCAACCAACCATCAAGTATAAGACGTACATCACCTCTTGGATATCCACAACTGCGTGTGACACTGAGCACTACAACGTGACTCCTTAAAGTGATAGTTATTTTGTAATAGAGAGAAAGAAAAAATAACTAGATATCCAAGTCTTTGTCATTGTATTGAAAGCTCGAACAAGGATCTCGAAGAATCTTCATCCAACCTCCCCGATATCTTCAGATACTAAGTACACGCACCCATGAAATTTCACTTCAGCCTCAAATAAATAATAATGAATTAACGCCGTAGTCACTTCTTTTGGTTAAAGCCCAACTCTAGCCCTTTATGATGTATCGACTGAACTTTGATAATGGTTTTAACCCGATCCTGGTCAAGAGCGCATAGCCCATCATCACGGAATTTTACAAATCTATGGTTTAAACCGAGAAATAAGTTCTTTCGCGGGATTTTACAAAACCAAGAAGAAACCGTGAGACAGTAACCGATTGAATGTGGCGTGACTGATTTAGATTTTAGGAGAACATCAGTTTGGGTTAAGCATGTCCCGTGAGAATTACAGATCACATCACAACTTTTAAAACCTTTGACCAACTAACCAAACTTGAACAAAGATTAGTGACCACTCGATGAAGAGAACCCGATATACCAATACTGACAACTGAAGTAGAAGACCCCAAATTTGTTACTTAAGCTTGCACTAATGTTGGAAGAACGGTGTTGAGAATTAATGCTCCAAGCAAATCTCTAAGAGCTCCATACCCAACCAAAGTATGAGACATTAACACCTCTTGCGATTATCGACATCGTCATTGACGTGTGACACTGAGTACTCCTATGACTCTTAAGTGATAGTTACCCCGACTGCTGGTAACTAGATAACCCAAGTCTTCAACTTAAAAATTTTAACGAGCAAGTTATCATTGAAGGTCATGCATCCAACCAACCCCGACTTCAAGATAAAATAAGTAGACGCCTTCGAGAACTACAACTTCAATCACAAATAAAGAATACCAGATTAACTTCGTGGTCATCTTGTGCTGTTGACTAGCCAGAAAGGAAAAGAAACATGCGCAAATTCTTAGAAGAGCCCATGACTCATAGTCAGTCCTATCAAACAAAGCTGTCTGATCCAGCTACTTGGATGTGGAATAGTAGTCGTACTGTGTACAGGATTTTACAGTTCTTGAGATTTATCTGAGAAATAAATTCAAGAACTAACTGCACAACAGTAAGTATCAAACTGCTGTAGACTGAACCACTGAATCCTGAATCGCTACGATCTGACCTGCTGTAACCGACACTGCTAAGATTCAAACCGCTGGAGACTGAACCGATACGATCTGACCCGCTGTAACCGACACTGCTAAGATTCAAACCGCTGGAGACTGAACCGATACGATCTGACCCGCTGTAACCGGAACCGCTAAAATTCACATCGCTGGGGACGGAACTTCTAGGAAACTTGCGATAATTCTCCCCCTCAAGAAGGACATGAAATGACCTTTTTGCCAAAGCTGAGAGTCCGTGATGTATGTGAATTTGACAGGCACACAACATGGAAAGAGACAAACGAAACAACTGCAACGAAGAAGGTGATTCAGACTCTCTTGTAGTAACCCCTTGCTTTCCTCATCATCAATGGTTTAGTAGATTTACAATTCATTGAAGCTCGTAATGTGCCAAAACCGCTTGATGAAATGCATATGACTTTAAAGTGAGTAAAAGGTTAACACATATCTCCAAACAGATCACCTCTTGTCTTAAAGCCTGACTACCTCTTGAGAAGATCTCGAGCAACAATCCCATTAGAAGCTTGAGAAACAACAATCACTTGATGAAGCTTGATAAAGAACAAGTCCGCGACCTAAACTTGCACTAAATTATGATTTAGAACCTATATTGAGCACAACAACGTAACTCCTTTAAATATAGGTAGTGATATATACCCAACCTTCCATCCTTAATTGTATATATCCACTTCGTGAACATCCAAGTCTAATCACCTTAAATTGCAAATTGTGATTTAGAACCTATATTGAGCACAACAACGTAACTCCTTTAAATATAGGTAGTGATATATACCCAACCGTCCATCCTTTATTGTATATATCCACTTCTTGAACATCCAGGTCTAATCACCTTAAATACGCTTGAGCAAGGGTCAACAAACATCGTGCATCCATCCACCCCGAGATGTTTGTGACACTAAGTACACCAACCCGTGAATTAACAAACCAACCAAGTTACCATAATTTCCCAATTCCTGCTGATCTTGAAGCACAAACTTATCCCGAAAAAGCAATCAAACCCCGTATGTTTCATTATGTCAACATCCAAGTCTAGCCTACTTGTCCAATATTAATTTCACGGGATTTTACAGCTCTTGAGATTTAAACCGAGAAATCGAATCTTTCGCGGGATTTTCTAAAATTTACAAGAGAAACCGTGAAATCAACCAGAATACCCAAGAGTAAGGTGCAATACCAATCTTCGAATTTCAAGTCACAGAAGTCAAATCACAACTTGATCAGATTGCAACAGGCCAAGTCACAGATTGTCAAATTGCAACGAGTCAGATTGCAATCAACCAAGTCACAATAAGTCAAATTGCAAGTGTCAACTCGCAACGTCATATCGTAACTGGTCAAATCGCAATCCGTCAAGTCGCAATAAGTCAAACACGCAACTTGACAAATAGCAATTAAACAAATTGTAATTTGTCAACTATAACTCAAATCGTAAATATCAAATTGCATGCTTGCTCAAGTGGTAGGCTCTAATTGGACTACGCAGCCAAATCCGCAACTCTGTAATCCCGATGACATTCATAAACCCAAATGCTAGCCGTGACATGAGTATTCTCGAAGCGTTTTATAACAACCAAAGTACCCACTCATCATCTGGATTCATCAAACACAGTCCAATGCTCAGTCAAAGTTAAGTTCAAGCAGCCTTCACATTATACTACCATACGCTGCCAAAATGAGAACACATGTATTGATTTGGCCCAAGTGTTGACCCTTGATCCATAATGTGAGTCCAATGCATCAATCAATGATTAAGCCCAAGTTCATTATTTGGTTCATAAGCCCAACAACTTAATCTCAAACCCGGACGCCTCACACTAGCATTACCAAATGGAGTCCAATAAAACCCAAATCCCAATCAACCCTAATTGCACGAGTATTTAACACTTCCTAATCCCTAATCTCCACAAATAATCCGCTGCTATTTCCTTCTTTTTGCTCAGCCACCAACAACAACACTCACCTTAACCCTAATCCCATTCACTTAGTTAACTCAAACCCTAATCATATAAAACTCATCCGCCCCCTTCTCCAATCTAATCTCTCTCACCCAAACCCCAATAATCCACAACCCCTCAAACCCTAATCACCATCATAAATCATGCGCCCCCATCCTCTCCACCTTCTTCATTAAATCGAATAACATCCACCCATTCTTACTTGATTAGTTACTTCAATCAGAAACACAAAGACAAATCGAATGTACCCTTTTTGGAGATGTTTCATTCGATTAAGCTTCAAGATCCTTGAGGGTCTCAGGTAGGTTTGATTACATTTGTTTCGATTCTTGTTTTAACCGAATAAAAGGAAAGATGATAACATTGTTGTTATTGTCTTTTTCTTTGTGGTTTTCGGATAAAATAGAAGTAATGCTTCAATAAGATCTATGATGTTATCCTTTTCGTGTGATTGTAGGCTTTCGAAGTCATACATACTCATGTAACACACGAGAAGAGAAGCAGAGATCGTGAAATATGTGTTCGAGGCTAGCTTTGAATCAGATGATCTATGATGAATATGTCAATCGTTTGGTCGACCTTCAAAGGTTTGATGATGTATGAATTGCTACGAATGCTTTTGAGATCAGAGGATTAAATGTATATACAGAATCTTGATATTAGTTGTTATGAATATGAGGGTTCGTTGTGTCAAGTTTTAGGAATTAATGTTGTGTATGGACTTTTTGTCGAGGCTGTGATCACTTTTCTTTGAACTGTATTACATTTCATATTTATCTTGTGAATCTTGGACTGATGATGTTAAATCACTGAGGTCAATGTGTCTGTGTTACGTTTAGGTCAACGTGGTCAAACCGCATCTGTGCAAAACACAAACCGAGTTCGTGATTGTACACAAACCGCGTATACTTTTCATACACAAACCGAGTTCGTGTTATACAGTCAAACCGAGTACGTGACAATACATACAAACCGCGTTTGGGACAAACCGAGTCCAGGACAAACCGAGTCCAGGACAAATTGCAAGTTTGACCGGTCAAACTGTCACTTTCGTACTTTTTGTCCTCATTATCCATTTTAGGTAACAATCCAAACTTTACTCCCAAGAGGACACAAACCGAGTTATAGAACACCACTCTTTGACACAAACCGCCTCCAAGAACACCATCCTTTTACACCAGCAGCTGCCAAGAACACGGCGAGATTCCGACCAAGTATTCCGTCCAAAAATTCTGTCATTTTTGACCATATTAACCCAACTTTTAAACCCAGATCTTCTATAGACCACATATCCAAAACGAGTTCATGCTTTGACACTCGTTAACAACACAAACAATTTGACCAAAGCAGTCACGACAACCATTTATCAATCAACATAAATCACTCGTAAAAACCATGGTTTTTAAGCTCAAATGACTACCACAACAAACCATCAAATCGTTAATCCCAAAGCAGTTTAAGTTTGGATCTTGGGCCAACAGAATATCAAAAAAATGAGTCAACTAAAGGACATTATTTTATAGTGGGTCAACTAAAAGAACCAAGAATGAGTCAACAAAAGAACCACTAGTCCAAGCATAAATGTGTAACACAGTTAAACCATTTGACCACAAGGCAGCGGTGAAAGCCAGAAAAGAAATTTGACCACAAGACCCATATGAAAAGATGAGTTACAAAAAAATTGGTTTAGATCTTCAACTATCAACGCAAGATCTTGAAGAAACAAAAATATATTGACAACAAGACCAAAATCACGAAGGCCAAAAGAGGAAATCCATGACATATTACAAGAAGCACATTCAAGGCCCACAAACATAATACCACACATAGTGATGATTCGAACAACAAATTAACAAAACAGTATATACAAAGTTGACCACAGATCTGACCAACCGAATATAAAGCCACTGACCACAGATCTGACCAAGATGAAACCATGGCTCTTGATACCAATTGTAGGAAATAACCATCTTGATTGTGTGGTTGATTCGGGTGGTCTTGGCTCATGGAAGATTAGATCCATGGTGAAGTTTTAGAGAGAAGTTAGAGAGAGAGGGAGACTCTTGTTGAGAGAAAATCTGTAAATTAGATTCAATGTGTGAAGAGTTCCAACCCTTCCCAAGTGTGGGAAGGGGTTTATATACTTACTACTATTTGGTGCCCCTAGTGGGCTGTGGAGTGAGCTGACAGTGGGGAAAGCCCCGACCCACTCCACAAATATAAATACGACTAAGCTAATACTAATATTACTAATAATACTAAAATAATATAGATAAGCCTACGAGCTATATAAATGCTAATTAGATGCTCGGGGTGACCGAACCTTCATATGAATATTTATATTCCTAACAAAATCCTACAATACTTAAAACGAAACATTAATTGAAAACGAAACTACAATTTAAAAGTTACATGACCATCCCCATTTTGCGGCAATTTGACGTTTTTCCTCTAGTAGTAGTTCCAACATAGCGGGATCGGTTATGTGATTGTGCGGCTCGGTGTAAAACTTCAAATCCCGTTGGCGAATCTTTGACTTTGTCGCGTCAAGTTGTGTAGCCCAAAAACTTGCCGCCAATTGATCCTTCTCTTCTTTGATGTCCAAATATTTTGTCTTTCTTTTTGCATATGCGCTAATGTCTTCGCCCACATCATGGACCGACGAAGAGGACGCCGCTTGCTTCTTTTTCGCCTTTCTTGATTCAATTGGAGGGGAGGGGTCTTCATTCATGTCGGGAATGAAGTTGTCATTGCTACCAGATTCATACTCCCCCGACTTCCTCTTCGATGAACCGCTACCAACACAACCCATGCCGGGAATATCTTGAAAACACTCTTGCTCTTTCCATTTATCGTGATCATTCACAATCTCCCATGCCGGAATATGACCAAAATCTTTACCTTTTGTTCGGGTCTTGTAATCCTTAAGGGCGACTTTCATGACGTCCACTTCGCTACACCCACTAGCCCTAACACGATCCTACAGAATTCCATAAACAAAAAAAGTGTACAATAATCTAAAAACTATATAATTCTAAAAAGTAATTCTAAAAACTATATAGTTCTAAAAAGTATATAATTATAAAAAGTATATAATTCAAAAAAATAAAAAATTATACCGCTTGGATGTAGGCGCCGTTAAATATACCCATGGCGTAGTTCATTGCTTTCCACTTCGTTGTCAAACCATGAACGGTTCGGGTAGTACCTCCCGTAGTTGTCGCGTAATGCTCGAGAACCCGCCTCCAAAAACCTTCCCTATTTTGCTCATTCCCGAATCTTTTACATTCGGATATTTGAATCCAAGCCTTTGCCAACGCCACCTCTTGGTCGACCGTCCATTGCTCACGCTTTGCCTTTGTGGTAGCCTTTTTCTTTCCTCGCACATCAACTTCTTGAATTTCATCGTCTTCATCGTCTTCATCTTTTACAAAAAAATAAACAACGTAATTAAACAAAAGTGTATAAAATTAAATAAAAGTAAGTAAACAAAAAGTGTATAAAATTAAATAAAAGTAAGTATGTATACCGGGTAATTGTTGCGTTTCGGGTACAACATCGGCTTGAGGTTCATCCCACGGGGACCACTCGGACGTCGTATTGATGTTGTAGTGTTGAGGATTCATTGGCGGAGGGTTGGTGCTCATATTATACGGAAAATAAGGAAGTGGAGATGTGGGTTGTGGAATGTAAGGGGATGATGCTTGGGAGAATTGGTTGGGAGATGATGTAGAAAATTGTTGAGAGTATAGGTTTGGATATGTAGTTTGTTGCGGTGGTGGATAAACCGGGCGATTCGGGTGAGATCGAGCTTGTTTTTTGGAGGTTGTTTTCTTACCAATTCTTTGATCCATGATTTGGTGTATTTTTTTTTTTATGTATGATTTGTGGTTTAGTTATGTTTTGTGTTTAGTATATATAGTGCAAAAAAGGAGCTAATTTTTTTTTTTTTTTTTTTTAGCAAACGGTCAAATGCCCGTTGCAAATGGTCAAAATAGTCAAAATGCCCGTTGCATAACGTTAATATTCAATCGGTGAAGTTCACCGAAATTTCCAACTTTCGCTCGGCGCCGATCGCCGGCGGCGGTGTGCCCGATCGGCACCGAGCGTTGCCGAAGGTTTCCCCGCATCCACTCCCTCCTGCCTTAGGGGGGAGGGAGTGGTTAGACTTTGCCAAAGTTTACCAAATTTCGCCACGTCATCATCTACCAATCACAACCTTCCAAATCAAAGTTTACCAAAGTTTACCAAAATGGTGGCGGCGGTCACCAAAGTTTACCAAATCATTTTTTTTAAATATATTTTTAATTGTCGCATGGATGTCACTCAACTAGCTACTTCATGCACATAAAAAAATCTTGCTTAGCCACTCTCTTCATAATTCATCCACGTACCAAGTCAACTCGTGTCCACTTCACACCTTAAAAATATCACCCCATTTATTTATTTTTCCCAAAAAAGAAAATTATCCACCATCACAAAACCATATTATATCCTACACAATTCAACATAACTCTTTCCATTTTCTTAAACCCTTTTAAAATCTTAGATTAGATCTTATTCTTTCTTATTTTCTAGAGAGAAAAAATATATATATATTTGGTTTAAGGATATGAAGATTCAGTGTAACGTTTGTGAGACAGCTGAAGCAACTATGTTGTGTTGTGCTGATGAAGCTGCTGTGTGTAAGAGTTGTGACGAGAAAGTGCATGCTGCTAATACATTTGTCGGCGTATATGGCCGATTGGCCCTAACCGAGCGACCATGGTCGTTCGGACAACGAATAACTCCAGAAATAGAACAAGACTGAGAGTATGTATTTCCGGCGTGCATGGCCGAAAGGCCCAAACCGGACGAACCTAACAGGTCGTCCGGTCTAGCGTATAGCTAAGTTAGGACAAACCCCGGTCACATACGTTCGAACGATGTGATCCGGACGAAGACCAATGCCGAACGGGTCATACGGCCGTTCAACCCAACGGCTAACTCCAAGTCAGAAAGTCAACCTTAATATTTGTGGTATGTGACAGAAGCGCAGGAACTATGGCAGGCTAGAGGAAAGACCCAAACAGGGCAAAGTCCCAGTTGCCGCCCAAAAGTGTCACCATCAGATTTGGACTCATCCGATGGGGACAAAAACAGGTCTCCTATATAAAGGAGCAATCTCCACAGTAATGGTAACACACTTTTACACACAGTAATTATCCTACTAATATATTTATTACCCACCTTTCGATACTTACTCTCACGCCGGAGTCGGGTCCTGGGGTCACACCCGGGGCGAGACTAACGCGTCTACTTTCTTAGCAGTTGTCCGAAGGACTTGACGATCTCAAGGCCGAAGGACATTTTGGAGCATTATCCTACTCACAGAAAATTACTTAAACATTGGCGCCATCCGTGGGACAGGCATTCAATCTACCGAAGCTATAGAATGTCAGGTTCTGAACGTCCGGAAGGTTCGGGAGGAGAGAATCTTGGAACTCCACCCGTCAACCATGCCGGAAGCAAAAACACCGAGACTCCCTCAGTCACCAGAGAACAGATAGAAGAATATGTTTCGACCCTCAAGTCCATGATCCAGGAACACAACCGAACAAGCACTGTCCAACCAATGCGTCTGGACTTTCTTGAAACAGACGGCCCGGATAAAACCGGAGTAGATAAGGAAAAACAGGGAATCGTTACGGGAGATAAGATACCAGATTCAGACTTGGGGAAACCCTTCAAGGAAGTTCGAAAGTCACCCTTCACTCGGCGTCTAATTGAGTTTTCCGCACCAAAACATAGGATGCCCGCTCATATCAAGCTGTACGACGGATCAACAGATCCCCAAGATCATCTCAACAGGTTCACCGGAGCGGCGGGGCAAGGAGAATGGCCCATGCCCGTATGGTGTAGAATGTTCCAGCAAACATTGGACGGGAGTGCCCGAGGATGGTTCGATCGACTTCCTCCGAATAGTGTGGACGAGTGGGCAGACCTACGGACTCAGTTTGAAGCGCGCTTCTCTCTACATAAAGCGTGCACCAAAGACCCCACCGAGATAACAAAGATCGTAAGGAGGGCTAATGAGACATTACCCGCCTTTAAGGAAAGATGGACCATCGAAACTGGATTCATACAGGGAGCCCCTGAAATCATGAGAATCTCTTCATTCATGAATGGTTGCAAGTGCCCAGAGCTAGCCAAGCGGTTTTCCGACAAGGTTCCTCGTACGGTGGATGAAATGATGATCCGGGTGGATGATTATGTGCGAGCAGAAGAAGCATTCGTCAACACTGAATTGCCTCAAGGAGAGAATCGGGATCGATACAGAAGAGCACCCATCGGGTCCTCTAGAAGAGACGACAGAGCACACCGAAGGTATGGAAATGAAAGCAGGAATGAAGGACGATACGGCTATCCGAGCAGAGATCGCTATGATCAGGGTAAACACCGTGACCGACCGGCGCCGTACCTACCGGCGCGAAACGATTATCAGGGTCGAAATACCCCTCGGTTGACGCTGGAGTCACTCACAAAGCCGCCGAAAGAGATCTTAGCCACAGAGCACCAACTACGATTGCCTCCACCTAAGACAATGCGAGACCCGCCCAAAAAAGAAAATCAAGATAAGTACTGTGACTACCACGGGGAGAAGGGACATTTCACAAATGATTGCTACCAACTAAAGAGGCAATTGGAGTTAGCTCTGGAATCGGGAAAGTTGGATCACCTGTTAAAAGATGTGAGACAAAGGGGAAGAGGTGCCCCAAAAAGAGAGGCACCAGCCAAAGACAAGGTCATCAACGTGATTGACATCAAACCGAATCAGCGAAAAGGCAAGGCAGAAGAGCATGAAGGAAAATGGATGAGGACCCCAATCACCTTTCCCCCAATACCCATGGGAAAGAGGTCAGACGAGCCGCTTATCATAAAAGCTATGGTAGAAGGGTATCCGGTAAAGAGGATATTCGTAGATGAAGGGGCGGCTGTGGAGGTTATGTTCGAACATTGCTTCGATAACCTAGGTCCCGAAATAAAAGCCAAATTAGTGCAAAAGCAAAAGGGCCTTATCGGATTCAATGGGCAAAAGGCCAAGTCATTAGGAGAGGTGGAGCTGGATGTGTCAGTCGGGGAAGGTGGATTATACAGGGACATCGTCATGAATTTCACCATCGTGCGTGCGCCTTCCCCGTACGACATCATCCTCGGAAGAATTGGATTGAAGACGTTAGGGGCCATCCCCTCAACCATACACGCTATGTTAAAATTCCCAACTTCCAAAGGAATAGCCACTTTGAAAGCTCAACGGATGGTCACCTCGGCAAAGACAGTGTTCCAAGAGACAACCGGCGAAGACAGTATTCGCCGAGAAGAGAAGCTGGCCGAAAATGGGGCGCACCCGAACATGGGCCAGCCGCATGGAAGAAAGGAAAAAGCGACAAGGAGGAAGATCCGGTTCAAAACTCAGATGAAGAAGTTCACATATCAAAAGAATGAGGAAAGCAAGAAAAGCCAAAGCAAGCTAAGTCCGGATGGGGAAGATCCATATCGAATAACCGAAGCACCCCGACACGGCCCAAACAAGACAAAAGCTGGAAGGAGGAAGATGGTGCCCCAGAAAGTGGCACGAAATTAGTCTAAGGAAATATTTTCTTTAATGTAAGGCCATGAGCCACTATGAACAAACTCATTATGAAATATTATATATTCTCCTTCGACTTAAAGAGGAGAAAATTTTCCCATATTTTTGTTGCAAGCCAAGACGAGGCAGTCGCGCGGCTCCGGTGAGGATTAGCTACCCTCATCCGGCCCGCGCAGCCAAAACCAAGCCGAGGCGTATCCGCCCCTAACGGCAATAATTATACATTAAAATTTAGCCGAGGCGTATCCGCCCCTAACGGCAAGGATTATACCTTAAAATTCAGCCGAGGCATATTCGCCCCTAACGGCAATAAGTAATTCTTTAAATTTAGCCGAGGCGTATCCGCCCCTAACGGCGACAATTATTCCTTAAAATTCAGCCGAGGCGTATTCGCCCCAACGGCGATAGTTAATTCTTAAAATTGGGCCGAGGCGTATCCGCCCCTAACGGCAACAATTGTTCCTTAAAGTTCAGCCGAGGCGTATTCGCCCCCAACGGCGATAGTTAATTCTTAAAATTTGGCCGAGGCGTATCCGCCCTTAACGGCAATAACTAATTCTCAGGGGTGTGTCGAGGCATATCCGCCCCAACGGCCACAGTTGATACTAAAAACCTAAAAGCAAGGGCAGCAGTTGATCCTAAAATTATGAACTTAGAAACTATCTCCAACGTCGAAAGGAAATTCGAGGTACATTCAACAAAACAATACGGCAAATAAGAAGGCAATCACACAACAAGATCCGCAAGATACATGCCTAAAGCACAAAGTAAACATAACAAAAGTCATATACACCCTGATCGGCAATCCCCAATCCTTGCAACAAAGAGGAAACGCGCTGAAGTACATTCGTCCTCAACGGAAACATGAAAGTTAAAAACGAGGGAATCAAGCGCATTCGGCAGACAATACGGCAAGAGTCGAGGATCATACAGCGCATTTTGCAAAATATATACACATAAAAAATAAAGAAGCATGCATAAACAGCAAGACCAAAGATAGCAAAGGTAAACAGACTGTCATTAGCAAAAAAGACCGGAGGCGCAACCTCCCAGCCAAGGCAAGTTACAATCGCCAACGTTCCGATAAAACCTACCCGAACCTATAATAGTTCATTACACAACAAAATAAAAATAGCCACATGCGGCACATCGGCAAATGTTATCTCCAAACGATAAAAGGATTGAATAAAAGCTTCAAAAGGCATCCGGAACAGCCTTGATCCATAGTCAAAATGGAGGCAGTCCGGACCCACAGCAAACTAACTTAGGACCCAGCATTTCCTTCGACATTTTCTTCAACGTTTCCTTCGGCATTTTCAGCAACATTCGCCTCGGCTACGGTAACCAAACGGCCCTGAACAACCACAATCCCTTCGGCCACACCACTCCCACCACCAGCACCAACGTTTACACTCTCGGATGTAACATTCTTATCAGCAGACTCATCGGCAGTTGAAGGTTTGGTTGGTTCGGCAGGAGCAGGATCCGGATAGAGCTCCAGGATCTCGGCCATCGGCCTGTAACAAGCGCCGCTAACCTTTCGGATATAGGGGTATTCAGTGGTGAAAAGTTGGTCGAACAAAGCCCTGTATTTTGTCTCGGCATCCAAATCTAAGCCCTCAAAATCAGCTAGAACCTCGGCGGCTTGTTCCGGATTGCGGTCGACTGATATCCCACCTATAAACCCAGCATCGGACGAAAGATTGAATGGGATAGCCAAGGATTGCTTGTACTCATGACTGCTAAGAAGACGGCGGACCATTTCCGGAAGGAATTCCTTAATCACTCGGATGCGTTCCATATCAGTGGTACCCACCCGGACCGCCAAATCCTCTCTCTCTTTCCTCAATTCCTGGTTATCTTTCCGTTCGTCAGCCAACAATTGCTTGGTTCTATTCAACTCAGCTTCCAACGACTTAAGCACTTCTCCTTGCCCCTCTTTCTCTCTTACCAGTTCAGAAACTCGCCCAGTTAAACTCTGGATAGCAACCTGACAGTCCGCGGTCTCAGCCCTCAGCTTCTCTAACTCCGCCGGATCCTGTTCGGCGCATTTTTCATGGACAGCTGTAAGAGTGTTATACTGATCAAGCAAGGTCTCAAACCGAAGAAGGATGTCAGACTGTGCAACTGAACTCTTCCCAAGCAGCATCCAAGCACGGTTACAAGCATCCTCATCACATAAACTTGCCAAGTACTCCTCCTCTCGGGGAGTGGACAGATGAGCCATCAGATCTCGGCAGACGGAAGAACCTGTCAAACGGGCATCCGCCGTAACAGTCCACTGGGGCACGAAAATGTTCCCCGGAGTAAACTCATCTTCACCCATCTCGTCAAGACCCTCCACATTCAATTTCTTCTTTCCCCGTCCATGCGAAACCACGGGACTTCCTGCTATTTTACAAAAAGAAAAAAAAAGAAAGATATAATAAAATAGTAAGTGATAATATATAATGGTCGAAACACGCGCGTAAGAAATGCATACAAAAAAGAAAGGAGGAAAAACAAGAAAAGAACACGCAACATACCATCCTCACCAGAGACGAATTGGCTACTCACCCCTTCTTCTCCTTCCGGTTGACCGGCGGAACCGCCCGGAGGGAAGGAACGAAGAGGAGCAGGTGCCGAGATAGGTCCGGAGGAATCCAGCTCTATGATAGGAGTGTCAGCATGGGTCTTGCTCTTCTTTGACTGCCGAGGGGTGGCACCTTCTCCAGCCGAGCGTTTTCCCGAAATTGGGGGGACTTTACTTCCCTCGGCACCCTCTCCTTTCGCCTTTTGGCTTGAGCGCGCAGCAGCCTCTTTTCTCCTTTTTGCTTCCAAGACTTTCTCATTTGGTACTTCGACGGCTAGCATCGCAACGGTTTTGTCCGGGATGTCTGCATTGGACGGAGCAGGCGCTGTCACGTGCAACGGCAAAGTTTCACCCTCACGAAGAGGGTCCCCCTTACCCACAACAGCCCCTTTCGGCGCTCAGGCTTACGTAGATATTCTGCCATTGTTAAATCTGCAAACAAACAAGTCAAGAACACATATATCACTCGGATGAAGATACGCAACAAATAACACAAAAAACAAAGAAGAAGATAAAGGGCAGGCTATACCCTTTCCTTCGGCGTCTTTAAGCGCCGCCCGAAATCCAGAATGTTCCCAATGGGAGGTCAGCCCAAGCGCATAATGGAACCCTGGGGGAATCTGGATAAGGTCAATAACCTGTTCGGCAAGTCTGTTAGCATCGGCAACGAAAAACTCTTCCGCAGGAAAAGGATCTGAAATATCTGAATAATGATGCCGCCACGGCATGGCAAAGGGAATAGCCCTTCGGTCTATCAAAAAGAACTTTGTTTTCCATCCTTTTAATTCGGTTAAAATCTCGTTAAAGCAAACCCTTTTTTCTCTTCCTCCCCTCTTCTCGAATGAGAACCACTCACCCTGTTTACTCAACTTATAAAATGCTCGGAAAAGGGGAGTCGTCGGGACAATGTGCAAACTCCTACAGTACACTTCAAATAAAGTGGCCCGATGCAAGCCCAACGGAACCATCTGGGAGATGTGGACTTGCCAATGCCTGATAACATCCAGCAAAAATGATGAGAAAGGCACAGTAATGCCACCTTCGGCAAAATCCTCTAAGTACAATCCTATAACGTCGGAAGGCAATCGATCTATCGTCATATCAGCTGGCGGGAGTCTCGGATGAAGATCCTCCGGAATGTGATTTTCCATTAACAACATGGTCATATCTGTCTCATCCATTTTGCTCGTATACTTTCGCATGTCAAACTTCGGAACGAAGCTCTCAGCTTCCGGAGGGTCATCCTCTCGGGAGGAAACGGACCGGCGGGACATCGCTTTACCGAAGGATATGTAGAGTATAGCCGAAGAACAAATGATAACAAGACAAAAATAGTGATACAACCAAGAATCACGATAGGAGGTGGAGGAAACACCATAAACTCGAACATAAGATTAAACTTTGAATTTTCGGTTTATTGATTGCCGAGGTGTGTATGTTGTCTAAAGAGAGAAGTAAAGACAACACACACACCTCATGTGTTACAAATGAATCCTCAAACCCTCCTACACAACTAGGAGGGTATATATACAAAGATATCTATGCCAAATTGGCAAGACTAGTCCTTGTATTTACAAACTATGCAATTCCCTACATATGACAAAACTTTAAAGCTAACAATCTCTCCCCAAAGTGATGTCATACGGGAATTGCTTACAATGTTCCCTACAAATAAAATTCAATACAAAAACATGAGAAAGATCTTCAAACTTCATTACTTCGTTCAGCTTGCATAATCTTCTCAGCCGCCATTTCTTTACTTGCAGACGAACTAAGTGAGCAAATCTAATTAGGGTTTAATTCAGAGTGCCCTGTGTGCTCTCCCCTAATTAGCGCTCTCCCCCAAACTGACAACCTCATAATTTGAATGCCCTGAGTGCCCTGCAGTTCGGGGGAGTATGGTATCAACATCTTTATCTCACCAAATGCATCCCAGTTATTTTTCCCATGAGAGATCAGCCCGTACATTTCTCTCCCCTGCTGGTTGCGATTAATCGGAATCAGCATACTGATGTGTACGTGAAAGACAAACTGGATGCCCTTTATAAGGAATCATATCAGCCCGTGAGAAGATGTCGATATACCCATTCTAACCTCCTGAATCAAAACAACGGCTTCATGTAGTGACTACTGATGGAGAAAACCCACTATAACGAACTTGAGACTGAAGTAGAATAACCCAAACTTGTGACTTAAACTTGCACGATAGTGTGACTAAGAACCTATACTGAGCACTACAACGTAACTCCTTAAAGCATATAGGTCGTTTCATATACCCATCCATCCTTCCTTAACAGTACATGAACCTCTCTTGAATTATCCACATCTTTGTGTGACACTGAGTACTACAACGTATCTCCTTTAAGTGATAGTTAACTAGGTCTTCGTCCATCCTCCCCTTGACCTATGAAAACTAGATAACTCAAGACTTAATCACTATTCCCATGAGTGCCCAAACAAGGATCTCGAAGAATCATGCATCCAACCAACCCCGATATCTTCAAGATACTAAGTACACGTACCCGAGATATTCCACTTCAACTTCAAATAAGTAATAATGAATCATCATCCTTGTAGCCACAGCTGATAATTTGACCATTGTCATCTGATTGTGAATCTTGATCAGGATCTTTTCGGCTATACGTGGTGATGTTGAAGGTGCAGTTCGACAATTTCAATTGTGATTTTGATGTGAAATATGTCATAAAATGACATTATAATGATGCTGGAAAAATTTGAGTTTAAGAAATTTTTACGCCAAAAATTCCCCGAAAAATTCGAATTTTGGCCAAAAAATTTGAATTTTGGGCCAAAATTTTCACTCTTGTACCAGAATTTGAATCTTGCGTAAAAATGGACCGTAAAGTCTCCTGTGAAAAATAAATTTTACTCAAATTTTCCCGCCAAAAAACTCTTTTTTTTTTTTTTTTTTTTTTTTTTTTTTTTTTTTAAATGCGATAAGGTTGTCCAATCGCGATAACAGTGAAGATGGTCAACTGCGATAAATCTCAAATGCGATAAACCTCAACTGCGATAAACCTCAAATGCGATAAACCTCAACTGCGATAAATCTCTGAGTTGCAACTGCGATATGGTCAAATGCGATAGAGCTAAACAGCAATGCCAAATGCGATAAGGCCAAATGCGATACCTATCGCAATTCTCATACAAGAAATGCGATAATCACTACGAATTGCGATAACCTCGCTGCTTTTCTTCAATTGCGATAAAACGCAACTTTTGCCCACTTTTGTTGACTTTGTTGTGTCACTTGCCCACTTGACCTTATCTTGCAAGATATTATCCTGACAACATTTCACCCACTGCTACCAACTTGGACCAATAATTCACACCAATAATGCACTATCTTCACTTAAAATAATCAATAACAAATCTTTTACAAACTTTGTTAGTGATTTTCGATCAATGAACCAAGAACAAACCAAAGTCTATTCTTCCTTTAAGTAAGATTTGAGTGAAGAACTAGTGAACTTTCACAGCCCAAGTCGATATATCACAAAACAAACACAACCTTTGATCTAATATTTGTGTACGATTGCAAGAAAAACAAAAAGGGTCACGTTTTTATTAACAAAAAACGCACCTTTTTGTTACTGTGAAACATAATCCGAACACAAACAAGATAATACACACCAAAAATCACATTTTTTACCTCAAACACACCACGATTCGCCCCCGGTTAGCTCTGATACCAATTGATACGACCAAGAATCACGATAGGAGGTGGAGGAAACACCATAAACTCGAACTAAAGATTAAACTTTGAATTTTCGGTTTATTGATTGCCGAGGTGTGTATGTATTCTAGAGAGAGAAGTCTAGAACACACACACACCTCGTGTGTTACAAATGAATCCTCAAACCCTCCTACACAACTAGGAGGGTATTTATACAAAGATATCTATGCCATATTGGCAAGACTAGTCCTCGTATTTACAAACTATGCAATTCCCTACATATGACAAAACTTTAAAGCTAACAGATAACAAGACAAAAATAGTGGGAAACGTACCTTTGATTC